>VWZD01005774.1:1653441-1687258 GCA_013396695.1 Sakesphorus luctuosus
AGTGACTTGCTAGTGATAGAGTAACAATTATGAATACTTTATTTATCAGTGTCCTTTTGAGGATTCATGCTTGCCATAAGGATTTTTGGAGGAAAGGTAATGCCATTGATAGTCATTTTGCTGATTATGATTGTTGAGGTATATGAATTGTTCCTCACCTAACTTTTCATTTTTTTTCTCCCCATCAGCTCTGGCAATATGAGTTTTAAACCTTTCTGAATTTTTCAGAAAATTGAATAGCCATGATAAGTGTCATGGAGTAATAAAAATCATGCCCTGCCTTAGCTAAAAATTTTCTTAAGCTTTCACTAAAAAGTAGTTTCAGTGTTGAGGAAAAGCCCTCAAGCTATGAGTGAAAAAATAAAGGTGTATCAAACAAGACTTGTTATTCTTACAGCTTTAAGAAATCTGCTGTATAAATTACAGTCAGGTTGCTTTTTCTTTTGTCTTTTGTGTTTTTTTCTGTGAATTTCAACATGACAACTTGACATGATAATACAGAGGAAATATTGTAACTGGTCTTTAGGTAGTTATTTCATCCCTCCTCTTCCAAAAGGGTGCTTTAATGTCCATTATTAGCTTTTTAAGCTAGAGATAGGCTTGTTCTCTTCTTACTCATCGGAAAAACTGTATAAAGAGTTTACTTGGAAACAGAAGCTAACAACATAGCCTTTTTCAAGTGGTACTTGCTTTTAAAAGAAAATCATTGAAACTTGGTAAAACTGATATTTGTAAGAGGAGACACTCTAAAAAAACTCCTCATAATATGGTCTTCTGCTAATCTCTCTGTCATTCAATAACTTGTAACCAATTAATCAGATCTATGTAAAATAAGACATAAATTAAGTTTAGGTTGTTGGTTTTTTGGTTTTCCTTTAGTAAAACAATGTTTCCAGCTGAACCACTGTATTATTGGAAGCCTGACTGTTATGCACAGATCCTTAGTCTCATACTTGATCTGAGATAATGGCTAGAACCATAATGTTTTAGAGGGAGAATCAAAAATCTTAAATACAGTTCTAATTGTAATCTTGAGCTGACCCATTTTTATGTTTCGGTTTTGGTGGCTTTGTTTTTTGTTTTTTGGGTTTTTTTAATAGTTAAAGAGAAGTTATGCTGTGTTATACTGCATTTTATCCAACACAACATTTAGTGTCCTGAGCATTGGTAAGCTGAGTCTGGGCTAAGAGTAAAGGCAGGACAAGAATATGAGACACTTCCCACTTACTCTTGCATCCTCCAACTATTGCTGCTTAGTGATTTTCTGTGCTAAATGTGGTTTCTTTGTATTTAGCAACTATCACTGGATTGTTTTCCCCCAGAAGTTCATCCATTCTCCCTCTCAACCCGTATACATTTCTAGAGCAATAGGTCCTTTCAATCATTTTCATTGCCTTCCTGTCTGTTCCTTGCAAAGCCACCTTCCTTGGTTTTTTCCTAAGTTTGCATCATACTATATTTTTATTGTAGAAGAGAATTGTCAGTTGATTTTTAACCATCTGTATGAATATTGTCCTCCAAACTGCTTCTCTTCTAAGCTGGAGAGCTCTACACTAACTTTCCTTGCATGAGAGCTCTTCCATACTTTTTGCCTTGTTTTTCCTCATTTGCTTTTTTCTAATGTTTATCCCAAGACATCTGGTGTTGGATTAGTACCCAGTTTGTGTCAGAAGAAGTGTGCTAGACTAGATGATCTTGGTCTGAGCCAGTATGGTTATGCTTAAGTTCTTCATCAGCAAGTGCTGCTGTCTACTATTGCATATTGCATAAACAATACAAATTGTGAATCAGTGAGTAATTTAGAAAAAGATAAAGAATTCTGTTTCTCCCACCTACAGTGAAGTTTACCAAGATTTAAATTTAACAGTAATTCCACACATGTTCACTAAATGCTCATGTTTGGTCCAGCAGTTTGACCAGGCTGCTACTCAGATATTACACAGATTTTGCTTGATTTTTTTCAGGTGTAATATCCTAACTTAAAGTCATCTGACTCATCTGTTATGACAGAGAAATTCTGGAGAGTCTTACTTGTGTGATGACTCTCAGTGAATGTTGGTAATTTCTTCCTAACCCTTCTGTTTACATGGTGATGAAAGTAATGCAGTAAGACTTCTGGCAGGTTATATATGGACAACAAAGATTTACTCAATGTTCTGGAAAAAACTATGTAAGATTACCTTTGTATTCTTTTGTTTTTTTATTCCTATTTCATACCTTTCCAGTTTATGTCTTTGTAGTGAAGATGTAATGTTTTGTAATTTAACAAAGAGTTTCAGGTGTGAAAGCTGCCTGAAGTGAGATTATAGTTATGAATAAACAGTGCTGTGCACCATTCCTTAAAATCCATTGCATATTTAAAGAAAAAAAAATATAATCTAAATATATGAAAATTCAGCTGCGTGATTTGACTGTCATACTTGCTGTTTTGACAGCACTGTTCTTTATATGCTTGCGATTTGTTGACAACTGAAATCAGCATGCATATGATAGATCTCACTTCTTTGAGGCATTTCTAGTCATTCCCTAAAGTTTGAAATGGTATGTGTGGAATTTCATTCAATATTACAGATTATCTAGGAGTCGGATTTTGGATTTCTTGAGATCAGTGGTTTGAAAGGCTCTTCTTACTTTTGCTAGAAATGCAGTGGCAGGAGGGAGAAAAGAAAGGAATTGACAGGTGAGTGGGTGCCTGTACCACAGTTGCTACAAATGTGCCTGTCTTGTAGATTGAGGAATATGCTGCAGATGCCAGTTGTGGGCATTTTGGTTTTTTATATATGTTAATCTTTTCTATCAGGGCAAAATGGTTTGATTGCTGCAGTCTTTGTAGGAGGGGTACAGGTTTCTACCATTATCTCCACATAAGAAAGAAGTGGAGCTTGATTGCTTATTTACTTATTTTTATCTCTGCAGTTTAGAGACTAATGAAGACCAAAGAGCCTCCAAAAGAGGATTTGTCCAACTACTGCATGTCTAAGTTAATTTAATATCCAAATACAGACACTTTACTGACAAAAATCTTAGCTCTGAGCAGTGAGGAAGCATTAATGTCGATAGTAAGTACTCAAATTTCTTTTGCATGTGATCGATTCTTGTTGAACACAAGATCAGGAGCTTAACTTGTATAATGTGTCTTGTAAATGGGGGGATAGCTCTGAAGACTGAATTAATTACCTGGTTCTTTTCAGTTGGGTGTCTGATTCCCAAGTGTGTGTCAAAATCCCCCTCTATCCCTCATGCATGTTAATAGAGAAACATGTTCTTTGATTAACAGTTGTACAGTATGACCTTCCTTAACAAAGATCGATTTATCTGTGCAGAACTGGATGGTGGTCATAACATTTTCTTGTAAAACAGAGCAATATATAATGAAAGATGATAAATCAACATGATGACCTGACTGCTATATCATAGTCAAACTGTCATTAAAATGTGCAAAAAGCTGTTTGGATTTCAATATTTAATATTTTCTTCTAATATTAGTAAATAATATTGATATATAGGAAGCAAAGAAAGTGCAAAGTTGATGATAATCTTACTGTATCAGTTATGTACAGAGCAGGCAAGGTACAAAAACAGATTTTAAAATACCTTCTCTATGTAGTTTGCATTTTTTATCATGATAAAGTGCATGACCTATGAAAGTCCTTAATCCACTTTTAAAAATCATTTTATAAAGGCATATCTCTGAAGCAAACGTGCTGTATCTCAACATGTCATGTCAGTCCTGGGAGCTGAAGGGTTTAGTTTTGGAAAGTCTTTAATATTCTCAACTCTTTCTTAGTGAACAGAGTTTGTGTTCTGTGTTTTGCTGTATCAAAGCTGCTGTAATCAGACTGTAGAAGTTTGCAGTTAGTTGAACAAACAAAGCATTTATATATTCTGCTTGACCAATGGATGTTTGCCATTTCCAGAGCAATGCCAGTTAAATTAAAACTCTCAATGTGTGTGTGTGTCTCTTTTGTTTTTTTTCTTCTCAGAAGTTATGCTGCTGACAAGCTTGAATAATTATAGAGGAGTCAGTAGAATACTGATCAATTATTTATTGTGTAATGAACTGATGCTTAAAGCAAAGATTTTCTGTATTGTCCTTGAGCACATACAGAAAAATCACTGCTGGTGCCTGTTCAAATAGACCCCCCATGGTTTAAGATTTGAGGTGTTAAGGCCGATGCATTTTGAGTTGAACTGCATATTGAGATGGAATAAATTTGTAGCAGTTGTTTCCGTTGGGTGTTTATCTCATCCCCCTTGCACTGTGTCCATGTTCTGGTATGGTCAAATATGAAATGTTCATGAGCTGTATTGCATGTGCTAATCTGCAAGCATTTAGAAGAACATCTATCAAATGCTACACTGGAGCAGGGAGCATGTTTTTCTTTATCTCAGACATTTGTATTTGATTTTTCCTGCTCAGATGGAAGATATGGCAACTATTTCTGACCCATTTGGCTAAATACTTATGACAAAGTGGTGTTCTTTTCATCAATAAAGCTGTATAAAATTTATGGATTTTTTTAAAAAATGTTTATTTTTTTAAACATGTTTTTGGTGTGTTTTAGAGGTGTATGAAAACTGTGATAGTTGTTCATCATCTATGTATTTATACAAACAGTATTATTTGATTTCTCATTGCCTCTATCCTTCTTTGACTAAATCAGTGAATTCAAATGGAAAAATAATGTGATCAAACATAATGGTGAAAAAAAGTCAGTGAAGCAAAGTGATTTGTGTTTGGTCTGTGGATGTTACTTTGGGCTAAGTTGTAGTTACTGCTGGTCCAGTGTCTAGTGGAAATACAGAAAGGAAAAATATAGTCTATGTTAATTGTCCTGAGGGATACACTGTCGAAGGATAACAGGTTTTTAAAGGAAAGAGTGGATTCTGCAAATTTCAAGAAAAACTGTGATGCTTATTGGAAGAAACTCTTCTCAGAGCAGCCTCAGTTGTCAGCACGGGAGAATTTTCAGTGCAGCATAAGCAACATAGAATATGGTGTGCAGAATGTCCTGTACTAGTGAGAAATGATTTGGAATAGGCTGCTGGGGGAGCAGGGGCGCTGCAGGATGCATCCTTGGAGATTTTCAAGACAGACTGAATAAAGCCCTGAGAAATCTGGTCAGACCTCAGAGCTGTCCCCCAGTGCAGGAGGTTGAAATACAGAATCCATGAGGTCCTGACAAGCCATGCTATCATGCTGTCCTGGATAACCTGGAATAACCGGGAATTCTCTCCAACAACACTGCACACTGTTAACTGTCACTGCTATTCAAGTATGGCAACACTGGTAATTAAAAAAAAAAAAAATTGAGTTTTAACCATTAAGCTAGTTCTGTAATAGCAAACTTGAGACTCTTCCTTCCTACCCAGACCCTCACACTGAAATAATCAGTTGACTAAGACCTGGATCTTCAGATGGAGACTGTAAGGGAATATAGGAATCCAGTATTTATCCCAGGATCATTTTTCTTCATCTGCCCACTGCAGCTGTTTTGGCCTGGCAGGACTGATGGTATCCAAAACAGAATACTAAAATGAGATTAACAACTCTGACATAATATTCCCTGCATTGTTAAATTCAGTGGAAAAACTGTATTTTTTGTGCATATTTCTGTGAAGAGCAATTTCGTAAGGAGAAAAAGCACATTTGTTACAAAGTCAGTGTTGTGAATGTGTTGGTTTCATTTTGTAGCTTCCTGCTGCAGTTACTCAACACCAACCTACTTGTCACCAGCTATGAGCTTTGAGTTTATTGCCTGTCACATTAGGAAGACTCGGTCTAGCCAGAGCCTTCCTGGAAAACAAAAATGCCTGCAATAGTCTTAGCACCTGTTGGTGTCTTGTATAAGAGCAAGGTGTAATGCCAGAAAAACTGGAATTTAAAATATAAAGGAAAAAAAAGGCAAAAATCCTCACCCACCCAACTGGTTACTCAGTTGTTCCTTAAAAATGTGCTGGGATATGTGAGCACATCTATTTGCACATGTTTTGTATGTCATGGACAGCTGTTTTTAGAAGGTATTGAGTTAGCAAATCTTTGGCATTCTTGCTTTGCCCATGCTGTTTACATCTTCATTGGCAGCTCATCAAAATAGAAATAAGTAGTTCTCAATTGTTCTGGAGTTCTGTCAGTTTTATGTGAATAAAATTTAAAAAAGCATATGCAAGGATAGGAAGACATAGCAGATTTTCTGCCTCATTTGACAAACACTTCAGGGAGTAAATTTAAATTGTGATTTAAAATTTAATTCCATAGATCTGAGATAAATAGTGACATTTTCTTTGTAATTCTTGATGGATATAAAGTTTTAATCAGAAACTATTAAAAACAGTTAGTGGAAAACCAGGATTTTTTGCTTGGTTGGGATATTTCATTTTTGAGACATTCTTAACAATTTGAATTAAATCAATGCTTTCTAGGTTACTTGTTTTAGAAAACCAAGATCGTATTTCTTGTGTAGATGTGCAAGCCCAGGTGATTAAAGACATTCAGTTGTAAACTAGTCTTTTAAAACCTTTGAGGAGACAATGTGTGGTTTAGATTGGAATTTGGTACCCTGGCTGATTTCTGCCCTTAAAGAGAAGCCCTACTCTGCAGCGTGGTGTTTGAAGCATGAACAAAAAATACTGCAAGTATGGTGATAAGGCAGGTGCACTGAACATCAGATTGTGGCCCTCTCAAAATGCCTTGATAGTCCTCTAAACAATCAAATTATCTTAGCCTTGCTTTTAAGTGACCCTTAAATTAGTGCTGAGACATTTGAGAAGTGCTCTTGCAGAACTGACATGCAATGCAGGGATAAATTTATAAGTCCTTCCCTCCAAAAAATAATATCTGTCAAGGAATTAAAAATGATTTGGACATTACTTGGTTCATTGTTCTTAACAGTAAGATGGATAGATAAAGCACCACAATATATTTGTTTGGCTTGTTCTTAATTGCCTGCCTGATGGAGATGCTTCTCAGAAAGATTTGATATATCTTTCTAGGTTATGTCTCTCTCTGATTAGCCAGTCCTACTGGTTCCCTCCTCCCCACCACAGTATCTATCCTAAGTCTTACTCCTTTATCATCTGCTTCCCAGTTAATCCAGTGAGAATTTTATTCTTTTTTCTCTTGGTAACAACCTTCACAGATGCGAAGACTCTTACCATTTCTGTTTTCTCTTCAAGGGTAGCAATCCCAGTTATTTTCAGCCGTCTGTTTTAAGCTGTTTCTTGTGTCTTCTATGTAGATGCCTTCAAAAGCTTATTTCTGTACAAAATTGGATTCCCTGGAGTAGGTGGATGCCCTAAAGAGGGCTGTGAACCCGTGGGACCCCGATGCTAGAGCAGGCTCCTGTCAGGGCCTTGCAGACCCATGGAGAGGAGCCCATGCTGGAGCACATTTTCCTGATAGGTCTTGTGACCCTTTGGGAGACCCATGTCAGAGCAGCCTGTGCCTGAAGGACTGTACCCCATGGAAGAGTGACCCACACTGGAGCAGTTCATGGAGGACTGTTGCCAATGGGAGGGACACCGTGCTGGGGCACAGGAAGGATTCTGCTCTCTGAGCAGCAGCAGGAACAATACATGATGAACTGAGCATAACTCCCATTCCCCAGCTCCCTGTGCCACTGAGGGGGAGTAGGCAGAGCCTGGGAAGGATTTTGTTAGTAATAAATTCAATTAATTTTCCCAAGCTGAGTCTGTTTTCCCTGTGATGGTATTCAGTGGGTGATCTCTCACGGTCATTTTCTTAACTCATGAACACTTCATTATATTTTTTCCGCCCTGTCCATTAGTGGAGCGGAGTGGTAGAGTGGCTTTGGTGGACATCTGGCCTCCAGCCAGGGTCAACCATTACAGTACTACCCTAACCCTAACCTGGATACAACCTCCTTTCAGGTAGTTGTAGAGAGTGATAAGGGCCCCCCTGAACCTCCTTTTCTCCAGGCTAAACAATCACAGCTCCCTCAGCTGCTTATGACTTGTGCTCCAGACCCTTCCTCAGCTCTGTTGTGCTTCTCTGGACTTTCTCCAGCACCTCAATGTTCTTCCTGAACTGAGGGGCCCAGAACTGGACACAGCACTCAAGGTGTGGCCTCACCAGTGCCCAGCACAGGGGGCAGTCACTGCCTTGGACCTGCTGGCCACACTATTTCTGACACAGACCAGGATGCCATTGGCCTTCTTGGCCACCTGGGCACACACTGGCTCATGTTCAGCCACTGTTGATCAGCACCCCCACGTCCTTTTCTGCTGGGCAGCTTTTCAGCCACTTTGCCCCCAGCCTATAGCACTGTAGGCAGGACCCAGCAGTTGGCCTTGTTGAACCTCATACAATTGGCCTCAGCCCATCTCTCCAGCTAGTCAAGATCCCTCTGCAAAGCCTTCCTGCTCTCCAGCAAATCAACACTCCCTCCCAACTTGGTGTCATTTGTGAACTGACAGATGGTGCACTCAATCCCCTCGTCCAGATCATTGATAAAGATATTAAACAGGACTGGCCCCAGTGCTGAGCCCTGGGGTACACCACTACTGGCTGACCACCACCTGGATTTATGTCCCTTTGCCACCACTCTCTGGGCCCGGACATCCATTCCAGTGCATCCATCCAAGCCATGACCAGGCAATTTCTCCAGGAGAATGTCATGAGAAACAGTGTCAAAGGCTTTAGTAAAGTCTAGGTAAACTGATGCGTGGTTTTATTTCAACTTTCTTTGAATGGAATTCCAACTTGGTGTCTTATGCCCTACTGGCAGTTACCTAAGAATGTGAAAGCTGATGTTACAGCTACTGAAAAGCATGTCTAAGTGCCTTTACTGGGTGTGTTTGCTGGTTTGCAGCTCCCTGAATCCTGCAGGAAATGCTGCTGTTCTGCATGGCACTGTGAGTGCTGTGGGGATGTGTGGGGCAGGGGCAGGGCACAGAGGGATGCTCACTTGGCTGGGTGGCTGCCTTGGGTGCAGGCTGAGGCTCAGGGGGATGTTTGGCTGCCTTGGGTGCAGGCTGAGGCTCAGGGGGATGTTTGGCTGCCTTGGGTGCAGGCTGAGGCTCAGGGGGATGTTTGGCTGCCTTGGGTGCAGGCTGAGGCTCAGGGGGATGTTTGGCTGCCTTGGGTGCAGGCTGAGGCTCAGGGGGATGTTTNCCCAGGAGAGCAGTGCCCTGCGCTTGATGTTCACTGAGAGGTGCTAATGATCCAACAAAGCCAGCAAGCTGCTGTGCTTAATACAGTTATCATCTGTGCTGTAGATTGGACTTTAATTAAATTTCTTAATTAGGCCAAAATCCAATAAATCTAGAAATAGTGATTAGCAGGAGCCAGCTGTTTTATAACTTGTTATCCTGCTTTTGTAGTTTAGACAAGATCTGGCTTGAATAACAGTTATTCTATCTGCTCATGTTTGTTGTAAAACAAAATTACTTGCTTATGTTGTTTTAATCCTGGCCTCATTTTGGAGACTATCAATTATTTAAAAAAAAAAAAGAAAAATACTATAAATATAGTATGTTATGTAAATATATTTTTTTGTGCTCTATTAGAATATTATGTATCAACTTTTAACCAGGATTTATGTTGAGCATTCATGTTATGGATTCATTAATTGTCATTTTCTGTTGTGGAAATTTATGGTGCTGCTTGTGAATGAGGACCTCAGTTCTAAATGTTCAGTCATTAATTTCTCAATTTTAACAATTTGTTATTGGGATTATGTAAATAATACTTAGAATTTTTTTCATAGGTCTGCTCCTTAACTAGATTAATTGGAGATATTCTTCAGGTAATAACACATTCCCAAAGAGTGGTTTAAGATAGGTTTCCCTTTTATTCCATGCCTCCAGCCTGTGAGATTAGACTAGCAGATTGCACTAAAATTTCCACAATTACTAAATTTCATGGAGCATAGCATAACAAGTAGTGTATGCATAGAAGATCTAGTTGTATCTGTGCAAATCATTTTTATCCCTCTGGAAACATGCTGATGACTTGTTTGCTTCTCTACTAAGTCATATTTTATGAACATCAAAACCAAAAAGGAAAGGGTAATTTATCCTACTGCTGTACAGCAGCCAGAAGATCTCTTGGGATAAAGTGATGATTTCTTTTCTGTAACCCTCTGTGTGAAATACTTCTCAAAAATATCAGTTATCTTAAAGGTAAATTTTATTTTTTCCCCAAATGCTGTGGCTTGGCTTGGTATTTAAAAATTGGGGATAGTTGGATGGCTAAGTCACACATATTGTATCCAATAAACCTTATTTAAGTTGTTTTCTAAAAATTTTAAAACAATTTCTCCTTTTTGTTAAGTATTCAGTGGTCTGAAATCAATTAGCTTTGAACCCATCAAATTTGAAATACAGAGACATTTCATACTTAGCAATACTTCAGTATAAAGTTTAATTGAATTTTGTCTGTTTTACAGCAGTTTCTGTGCTTTCAGCAAACAAATTGCCTCTGTTAAATAGTACTGTGAGGAATTCCACAAGGATTTGAAAGGCTTCTAGGTGAATGTCAGCTTGTGATAGAATAAATATCATTTAGTGCAGGTTTGCTTAAAGTGATACATGTGGAAATGAAGAATTGTAATGTCTGTCAGATTATAAATGATGATGGATCTGTGCAACGTAGTGAACACCTTCCTGGGAAGCCTTTGTGCTGTACTGAACCAAAAAGAGTGAATCCAACACCCAGACTTTTACGTGGTAGGCGCAGAGAGTGGTAATGAGGACAGCACCACAGAAATGGTAATGTCCACAGCGTTAGTTCTCTATAGGCCTGCCTTTTAACAGAGGAAATCTGTGCCAGAGATGCAAGTTCAAAGTATACATCTATCCATTTTAACCCCTTAAAGGACTTCAAAATTACATGTTATTAAAAAGGGTGCGTTTTCCTACTTAGAGAAAATGCTTAAGAACTGCCATGTTGGTGATGAAAACATCTTGGATGTGTATATGTGTGTGTGTACATGTATATATATGTGTATGTATATGTATATAATTGTATAAATTATTGCCATGTAGATAAGGACTAAGTATAAGCCAGCTTTTAGGTGGCTTCTTCAATGTATTTTATCAGCAGCATGTGCACTTCTGCTGATGTTTGCACTTTCCTTGACTTTACTGTTCCATTATACCAAACAAATATGGATACTTTGATGTGGTAACTTGCATATGTTAGTTCTCTTTTTCTAGTGTATCTTTGCTGACTCAAGCAACAGTCTATTTTGTCTGAAACTTTATTTACTGGTAGGTGTTTATGTAAATAGACAGTAAAAAAAGGGTAGTGTAAAGCCAAATGATTTATCAATGTGGGAAAACCAAAGGGAAAAAATATAACAAACAAAAATGAAACCAGACAAAGAAATTTTTTTAACATTTCTGTTCAGTATTCATGTTATAGATAGTAATGTAGCGCAAAGTTATTTGAGCAGCTTAGTCTAGTGCAATGTCCCTTCCCATGGCAGGGGGGTTAGACATAAATCATCTTTCAAGTTGCTTCCAACCCAGAGTGTTCTGTGATTTTATTATTTTCATTAAAGGTGTTGTAATAAAGAAAGGGAAAAATAAACTCATTCTTTTTACTAGACAGTATTCAGATAATTTTATTGGAGATAAACCATCTTAACTGATTCTCAAATAGAAAATGCTTGATACAGTGTTTTTAGTATTGCAAAGAATCTGACTTGGTATTTCCTAACATAATACTAGAATATTAATTTCAAAATTAGCTTGCTATAGAGCAAGGAAGTTTAAAGCAAATTTATGCTTTTCTTGAAACTGGGCTCTCTCTGTTTCTGTTTTTGCAAATCTAGTAGGGCAACAGAACAAAAAGGATGTGTGTGAGAGAGAATGAACCAGCAAAAGAAAGGGGATGGTTCACTCTGCAGAGAACAGCACTGAGCTGCAGCTAAGGATGCTGAGCTTGAACTTTATAAGCTGGCAAAGGAAAATGAGCTGAGCTATGTTAGTACAGACAGGCCAGCAAGAATTTTAAGCTCAGCATATGCCATGATAATGAGAACTGCAAAGAACTCCTTCGTGGAAGTGTTGCAGGCAGGTTTGTGTCTGTGTCTGTGCCCATACTCATGTTCTTGAGGGGTGGGTATTTTGCCTGTGTGTATGAGCAGATCTCTGAAATGCTGAAGGGAATGTGACAAACACAGGAAAACCCACCCATCAGAGTGTATGCACAGTGCCCTTCAGGCTGGCTCCTCCCCATGTCACCACTATGGAATGAGGCTGGTTTAGTGGGATATTGCCTGTTCCAGTTCAAGTTCCTCCTGACCTTAATGAACACCAGTGTAATGCTTTGGTGAGGTCACTGCATCTGAGGCTGAGCTGCAGGTGTCAGGCATATAAGAAATGAACTTTCCCTGCCAAATCTGCAACCATTTCTGGCTATGTACTTTAACGACAGCATCCTGCTTTGGCATATAGCATATGTGCTCCTCTGTGTATTTAAATTTATATGTATATATAGAATAAAATTGTGCTGGGAGAGGAAGGAAAAAGGATTTCAGACATGAGGCTTTGGGAGATGTGTTTCTACTTTTAATTTACTTAGTGGAACAAGATTAGTGTCTCTAATGTATCTTAAGAAGGCCATGGCAGCCATATTTTTAGGACACTCAGATTTTCACAGCTGGTATTTTCAGCTCCTGCTAGGGAGGCTAGAAGCAGAACTTCCTGATGTAATACTGAAAGCAAAGCTCTGTTAAACGCTACTCAGTGGATTCCTGGGTTTCTGTTCGTTAATGACTAAAATGCCTCCAACATATTTTCCTCAATCCTGATGGCAGATGTTTACTCCTCAATAAAGATCAGTTACCCTTTATGCTGGCAAGGCAATGTCTGCAGGCAGGGGCACTGGCCTGGCTTTTGTTAAATCCAGCTTATGTCACTGGAAGAGTTAGATGGGGTCATTGACATGCAGCCCTTTAATCAGATCTGAAACACAAGAAATCACCTTCAAAGGCCAGCTTATACTGAGGTAAGAACACCTATTCTGAATTTATTAGATATATATCAGCCAGAAGATCTCTAGAAGAAAAGATACTTAGTGCTCATGGCATATAAAGGATATTAATGTGATGGGGACAATACAAAGAAGTGATGAGGTATTTGTGTCCACTGGGAAAAAGAGAGTTCATTGTCTGTAGCATGTGAAGACATGAGAGGAGATAGGGGTAGAGGAAGAATGTAATCTAGTATATTAAAAAGAACATATATTGAGTTTGCAGTTTTCCTATCAACAGGCTTAGACTTTCATGTATGCATGAGAGGTGTGGCTTTGGTGCTGCTATTGAATTAAATAACTAAATATACTGAAGAACTGAAAATGTCAAAAGCCTTTGGTCTTTCTATGCATAGGAGTAACTGAAATAGCTGTGTGTTGTAGTGTTCAGTCTTAGGAATGAAAAATCTGTGGTAGATAAGTTACACTTACCAACATGTATTGGTTGCCTGTGTTAAGAAATATCACTATCTCTCTGCTTCTCTGGATACCCAAAATTTTTTTGACTGGTAGATGCATTTTCAGTAATAGTTTTAAAATTATAGACGTGAAGGTGAAGCATGTCATTGTCAGACTCATGGTAGAGATATCTGAAGAATTCAGTTTGGTAAATAACTGGACTGGAAATAAAAGAGAACTAGATTTTAGCAGCCATCATGCTTATACATTGCTGCATCTCTACATCATTCCCTTACGATGCTCTTGGTGAAGTAGCTGGAAAGGGATGTCGAATGTCATCACTGGGTAATTGTTCTGTAAAGGCAAGTATCTGAAGAGCATTTGGGTTAAATTTTTTTTCCAGTCCCCCATTACTATGATTTTAATTGGAAGCAGCTCTTTGTTCATGTAAAACTAGCGTGAAGTCCTTTACTGAAAGATAGGCATGTCTTTGTATCAAAGAGTGCCTATTTCAAGCTGTTACGCTTGTCCACGTTTAATTGAACTTCCTGAGGTTTCTGGGAGAAGGAAACTTTTACCATCTCCTCCTGCAAATCACTTTAACATGCTGTCTCTGAACAGAAGAATATCCCTTTTATGAGTAGGTGGAATAATAGGCTAACTGGATTCTGATACTTATTAAATGTTAAGTCTGTGTCAAAATCTGCAAGAGAGCACTGAGAAGCACAGAAATTTGCAGATGTACAAATCTGTCATTTTATGACCATAATGAAATCTTTATAGTGCACACAGCAACTCAATGTTTCACAGCTGCCATGTAACTCTGAGAAAATGTGGATATTTGTAACTTTACTATTAGAATTGAAGCATTTACTAATAATGGGCTACAAACCTAACATCAGTGAGGGTGCTCAGTTTGTTCCTTAGCAGAGCCTTTGGATGTGGGAGTGCAGTTCTCTGCGAGGCAGGATAGTTACTGAGCTGCAGTTACAGCAGGCACATCGGACTCTGCTGCCCCCAGTAATTTCCACAGTTTGCTGCTGAGTCACTGGGTGACCTTGTGTAAACCTCTTCCCTTGGCATGTGCTGCCTGCAGAGGGGGAGCACTAGCAGTGACCTGCACTATCACTCTTGGGTGAGGAGTTCTGTGAAACCACAGATTGAATGTGAATAACGTGTTTTGTTTCATGCTTTATTGGCCTTATGGTAGGCATCATGTGTCAGTAATAAAAGGGAAGATGGGGGTATATGTAAGGGACAGAGAGGGGAGTACTGAGGGTTGATAACTGGTCTGTAGATGGGCTATCGAGTGACAGTATCTTTGGCTTCCTTGACTCTAGAGTATATACTAGTTGACCCTCCAACACTGATTCCAAATTAAGAAGGCAGTGTTTTAAAAAGCAAGAAGTGTGTTAAGAAAAGCCAGTGCTCAAATTTAAAAATCTAATGTCTCCCAATGTAATGTGACTTTAAATTTGACTAGATATGCCTTTTTGTTTGCATACATGTCTATGCTTAGGAATGCACATCTATAGAGATAGTAGCATTATAGTGGACTGTCTCTGTAACAGGTCTTTGACATCCTCTCTACCCCCTCTTGACAGATAATTTTATCCTGTTCAGACAGAGTATATTTTAATTTCACAGATATTTTATCTCTTTTAGATATATACAGTTCTGCTTTTTTTTGAACTAACTTTCCCAAGAATTACTGGGTTACAAGGCTTTGTAAAAAGCCAGGAATTTGTCTTAAATTAGTGATAAAGTTTAAAGGAAATACTGTGTGATCCTACAAGATCTTTGTAACATTGTAAAATAAAAACTTACACTTTTCCAGTTATTCACATGATACCAACATCCAGCTGGCAAAGATCCTTGGCACAGCACTTGGCTCTCATTGTGGTTGAAATTTGAAATGTACTAATTTCAAATCTCTTATTCAAAAACATATTTTAAGATTTTTGGTAGCTGTAAGGATCTGGCTTATAAAGGGAAAGACTGTCACAGAGCTTCAAGAAAAGTTTTGTGAGGAATTTGTCAGAACCTCTGAAAAATAAAACACATACCATGAACTATCACTGTTGCGATGTAGTGCAAATTTCTTGCAAGTATACGGGGGAATTAAAAGCAAACACTATTACTTGTAGCAATGGTCGGATTTGGGAATTTCCAGCCAAATGCTGATGTGAAAATTGTTTACTTTTTAATTAATCATGTAAAAGTCAGTTTAAATAAATAAATTCTAACCTTTGTGTAAAGGATTTTTGGAGTTAAAATATAAAAAACAGACTCCAGGTTGCTCAGACTTAGTAATCTGGTTGTTTCCTTAGAGGGTCATACGTTTTTTCTTTTACTTATACAAATGTAAAATGAATGTCATACATGGTGATGTACTACATGACCTGCTGAGGCAAAACAGCAAATAAACAAGCCATATGTGAGAGGAACTAAAAAGCCTGAATAGCCCAATAAATCTTGCATTAGACTCAAATTTATAAATAATAGGACTTGTGGAACACCATTGAAAAAATAGGAGTTCTTTTGGGAAGCTGAAATCTTTACTTTTCCATTGTGTGAAGGACTTTGGGCATACAAATGCATGTAATTGCTTTGCCAGTGACAGATGTATGAAGAATCCTTGTTCAGGCTTTCAAACTGGAAAATCTCTAATACCTGAAATAGTTCAGGAAGAGAGTGAGTTGATGAGTAAGTTTGTATTCCCTTTGAGTGCCAGTCTAACGGGTAATCTTCCATCAGCAATGTCAGTCGCTTCGATAAGGCAGCACTGAACACTGTGTGGGAGTTGGGAAGAAAAGTGGTCTTGCAAACCTTCATTACTCCACCCCATGTCTTTGAGTAAGCTATATAAGAGCAAGACAAACTAACTTTGATTGCTGGGCAAGTTTAGGGCACAAAAAATAGTACTCATAACCTGAAACTGATGTGGGAGCCAAGCACTGCTGATATAGAGCAATGGCACCACATCTCCATTCTTGTCCTGTTCAGATGGGGAGTCTATAGAGTCTGTGAGGGCTGAACTGGGCTGCTGGTGTAGCACCAGGCAGACAGAGCAAGGGGCAGCAAACCAAGGAATGTGCGTTGCCTAGAACTGTATTTGAAGCCTGTGTGCGGCTGGAAACTCTCCCTAGATCAATTTAGCAGACAGAAAAGACTATGGAGAGTGTGTTGAAGAGCATTAATTTGTTCTTATAAGTTCTTAAAACCTACTTGTGTTTGACTGTATGAAGAAAAGAATATTCCTGCAAGTTTCTTAATGTGTTCAGTTCTGGTCCTACTGAAGTGCTAGACTCCCCCCTAGTTTTATATTTTGCCTAGATGATGCAGTGTGGATGATTCTATAAACCTTGATGTTTCCATTTCTCTTGCATTTGTATAAATTCGTAACATAAACATTAGTGTAATATGCATAAAAGGATAGTTTATTTTTGTAAGTTCTGAGCAGCCTAAAACCTCTTACCTGTATGGAAGCTCTCTAGGAGCTTATTTGGAGTGAGAGAAGGGGTCTCAGAGGAAGGAGCCTCCAGGAAGCAGGTTGGCTCCTTTGACAGACTTGGACAGAAAAAGAGCCCACAAACTTTGCCGCCAATGGTGTCACCAGTCTCAGCCTTCAGCAAGGAAATCTGTGTCAGGGAAAACATGTTTATGTTGAGTGATTGTTTTCTTTTTTTTTAATATATAAAAAGACTGGTTCTTAGTGTGAGTGAAGCCGTGTCATCTCTGGCCATGCTCACTGAAAGCTCATTGAGTTTGTTTCTTAAAAGCTTTAATGTGCTTGATACTTAATGAATACAGAATTTGTTCATATATAAGTTCATATATAAGTTCACATGGATAACCCTCCTTCACCTAAGTACTGCTTCATTCCAGTCATCTTTATTATCAAGAAAGTTTTTGTATGACTTTATTACACATAAGCACTATGTCACACAGAGAATATAGATTTGCCTAGTTTTGCACACAAACCCAGCCATGTCCTGCAGTTTTCTCACCATAGTTGTCCTGTAAAGTCTAGTAAGTACTGTAAATAACTGATTTTCCATATGTGTTTTACAGTGTTAAATCAACTGTACAAGCAAGTCACACTCAATGTCTTCTGAAAAACATGCTCAAGAATTTCTATTGCTTCCTACTTCAGAAAAAAAAAGAGAAAGAATAGGAAGATTTGTCTTCGCATTGACAATCCAATTGAAACAGCAAGGTGGCAGGAATGATATCAATTCCTATGAAAGCACTGATTCATGATGCACTGCCTGCCAGTCATTTGTAGGCTCTTCATCTGGGAATTGTGGCATGGTAATCTACAGCAAGGCAAAAAGAACAACACAGAAACAATTTCAAATTGCTGACCTATTTTTGATAGTCTACCATTGCTGACAGAAGTTTAATTGATCCTAAATAGTGACTGATTATGGGGATGCCAAAACAGAAAACTGTAATATAGAGGAGGCAGGAAAGTGAATGACTGTCATTGTTTCCAATATCCAAAGAAAATACGATGTTTTGTCCACCAAAAACTTATTTTGCAATAACAAGAGATCAGGAAAGTTTCCATCAGTATTCCTGGTAGTCATCAAAATTATTTGTAGGCAGGAACTTGCTACTTATTCTGTTTGATTTTTGCTATATAGACTCCAAAGTTGATAATTATAAATAAGAAGAAAAAATTTCTGAAGTCATTCAGCCCTCTCTTAAGTTGGTTCACTTCATAAAGGATGGAGAGATGGTGGTGGAACATTTTGCAAAGTGTATGTTGCTGAGAGTATGTAGAGTGGTCTGTTAAGGCCATGCCATAGTATTTGCCTGCTGCTAAGCCTTTGTGTTGAAAGGGGATGACTCTGTGGTGTGATCTGTGCTAGTTCTACCTTGGGCCATGATGCATTCACATTGAAGCCTCTGTTTAGAGTTTCTTTGCTTTCAGTGGATTCCTTTAAATGCCTCTTTTTTGGTTTGTTGGTTTGTTTGTTTGTTTTTTAACCCCAGTCTGCTTTTGGTGCAGCCACAGCACAAGGCAGCACATTTCTGGTTGTAATAGTGTGTATTAGGCAGAGATCGAATGGGTAAAGGAGAGAGCAAGTCGTATATATTGGGCACAAGTGTTTGTTGTTGCATGTTCTGGCTGCTGACATGTTAAGTCTCATTCCTGAAGGGCTGCATCTCTGCCACAGTTATTTATGTGTAAATAAAGTCTTTGCTCTGCTGGGAGTCCCAGGAAATCTGGGCAAATAGCAGAGTCTTCGAAATCAAAGACTGGAGGCAAGAATGGGAAGATGCAGCCCTCTTGCATGGCATTTGTATGCCTGACAAGAAGATCTCTTACTGACAAGTCATAAATCAAATTAATATTATGAAAATAAAGCTTTAGAGTGGAAAACAAGGCACTGCAGTTTAATGTCATGCTTTTTTTGAAAGAAGTATGCTTTTTTAATCCTTGAACATTTGGTGGTAAGAAGGAACCCCTCTCTCCCTCCTCTAACTGTCGATTAGAATAACTTCTGACAAAAAGCCAATGCTAATGTACATATTCCCGTTACAAAGCATTTGCCAAGGGAAATTCCTAGCAGCTACTGCAGAGAATTCACAGATGTGCTCAGCGCTGTTTTTCCAAAGAAACTGCTTTGTATTTGGGTCAGTCTTGTCACTGTCTACCGTGTTTTATGCTTACTCATTTTAAAACCAAAAAGCCTTGTTTCCAAAAAGTCTTCAAAATGTGGATCAGCTGCACAGGATATAGGGAAACTCCTTTGTTATTACCACATGCTAAGGATGTGCTTGCTGTTTATCTTATTTTTCCTGCTCTTAAGGTTATAGTTAAACTCAGCCTGTTCCTGTTTGAGGTGTGGAGGACAGTCTTATACAGAAAATGACATTTTTTTTGAGATTCCCCCCTTGTAGTCCACAAACCCTGCATATGTGTACTGTGTACAACATTAACCCAGTTGTCAGAGGGATTGTCCTCAGCTGTTCAACTTTCCAAGAAGTCTAAAATATCTGTTCCACCTTAGTAGTAATTTTTTTTGACCTTCATGTAGCACACTCTGTTTTAGAGTTAAAATGGACTGAGATGTCTCAGGTTCTCAGATCTGGCTAAAATCTGAGAACCTGAGTGCTCTACCTATTCTGGGAATCCCAAGGAAAGGGTGGAGGCTGGCATCAGTGTTTGCTCCCTACCTTTAAACTTATGTTGCTCTCAAGATATGATACTACCTGACATAATATAGTGATGTGTGAGAAATAGAAATTTCACCAAAGATTCTGTATGTTACAGTTTGTGATTTAAAAACCTGAACAAACAGTCTTGGGTCCTTTCCAGCCTTTCCAAACTATTTGGGAATTGTTGACAAGTGTTTCAAGTCATTACCATGTAAAAAGAAAAAAAATCCTTCATTTTTATAACACTGAAATTTTGTCTAGAGAACTGTTATATAATAAAGAACGTAATTGAATCAACTTTCTTTATTTAGCATGCACTGCCATAACTACAGGATACAAACATGTCGGTGACTTTATTGCATTGAGTAAAATTAGTGATTTATCAAACATTAGCTCATTTCTCAAAATATTTCTATAATAGTTTTGGTTCTTTGAGCAGCTTTTGGTGTGCATGGTTTATTTTGAGTTCTGAATGAATTTGAACAACTGTAGTTTACGCCTTCTGAATTTGTAGATTCACAGATACGTTGCCACAGTAACAGCTTCCCCTCTCTATCCTTCTCCACCATTAGAAACAGATTTAGCTTAGCAGTTACTAGAAGTGAGAAATTAAGTATCCAATTATTTTAAGTTATTTTTGTATTACCATGTCTTTTAAGAAGCTATAGGAAGATTACTGAAGGATTATTGGGTTGTAAGTTTCCAGTGATTGCTGGTAATTCATTGTGAATAGCAGTCTAACAACTTGTAGTGACTGGCATAATTAAATGTTTCAAATTTGCTGTAGTTTTTGCAAGACTTATTGCCAATTAGTCTTCTTTTTTAATCTCACTGTTATGCTATGCTACTAAAACATCCACTTTCAAAAGTAGGTATTGTCACATCAATATGTATTTTTTTTGTTTTGATATTATTACTGTAACTTATGCAGGTTCTAGATCTGTTTCATCCTTCTCTCAAAACTTTTGTAAACACTGTTCTCTTTATATAGCAAGGCCACATGGCCAATAATATTAAGATATTTTTATTTCCCAGTTTACTAAAGAATTTAAATACAATTATTAATCTTAATGATGAACGTCCTAGAATCTAATAACTTTCCATTTAGAAGAATTGGTATTGCAGAATGAAGAGTTCTGCTAAAAGTTAACTACATTTTTCAATGTAAAAAACTTAGCAGGATAACTTTTGAATTTGAAGTTGTGGTTTTCTCTTTTTTTTTCCTTTGGAGACTTATGGCTATTGGTCTGTTTTGTAGTCATCTTACTGGCCTGATTGCTGTCTTTACTTGCCTTTGACAAGTAAATTCATACTTTCTCTTAGGTGTTTCTACATAACATGTTAATATAGGAAAACCTTCTCTTTCCTTTTTATTCAAATGTATTCAGATTGCTAACTGAAGACCAGAAGAAAGTAACAAAATGTCGCTTTATGTGGAATATATGTATATTGGAATGTTTAAAAATAGGGCAACTCAAAAAGGATGATGAAGCTAGGATGAAGTGAAACATCATAAAAAACAGAAGCTCTTGGCTTTCCTCTCTGACTGAGGAGGTTTGTTACTATATAAATAAATTTAATTCCTATTTCCAATGTTCTGTGCTACTTAAATATGCTGACTAAGCTGTTTGAGCACTTTGATCTTCTGCCATGATCTGGCCCCAGCTGTACTTTCATCGTCTTCAAAAGTATTCTCTCACAGCAGTGAATTTGGCCCTAAGGAAATGGCTATGCAGATTTCCTTTCTTTCTCCTTTAAATACTATCTAGATGGCTGTCTCTATTGAACAAATAAGATGGTAAATTATTCCCCAAGGATTTAGTTTTTAATCCACTAGCAGCAGAATCTACTTGGTAACCTTAAAGAGACCCCTAGAGATAAGTGCAGTATTTACCAGCAAAGGGATTGTTTAGGAGTTATGTTTCTGGGGCTCGTACCATTGAATGGAATCCTGAGGTATTTTATGGGAAGTGCAGCTATTTGTGAAGACTTGAACAGTGCACATGGTAGTGGACACATCCATCATGTTTCAGTGCAGTTCAGATGGGGTGTTCTGTCTGACTTCCAGCTCTCTTGTTCAAAAGGCAGGGCGTTTGACCTGTTCTGTCCTAAGAGCCTTCTGCTTTGGAGACCCAATTATGGCCATGTCTGCTTAAGACATTGCTGAAATCTGTTTGCCTTGCTCAATTCATTTGTCCTTAGTCTTTAACACAAAGGGCATACCTTGAGATTTCTTCCTGAAGAGACCTTACTTTCTTTTCTGTACTCCACAGCGTAAATAAATATGCTGTTAAAGGTTTTTGGAGACTTCAGGAAAACTGAGGGAGGTGATACTCATTAAGGAACTTGACTTGTTTCCAGTCATTAAGCTTTCAGAGTGCTATTTTCCATAATGGTATCTCCATAATGATAATTTTATTTCTGTAAATAGATTTTTCTGTGCATTGGAAATATTAATCCAAACTAACATGTAGTGAACATGAACAAAAATTTGAATGCTTCTGTTGTTTCCCCTTGTGATCAAACTATGTTGGAATATTATAAAGAAATGTGAAGTACGACAATATTAAGGTTTTGTGCATCTCTTTTAATTGTTTGTTTTCAGAAAAGAAATTGTGATCATTGCCTTTGCTGTACAGGAGTACAGAATTCAGGTTTTTGGAAATTCAGCCTTTTCCTGTTTCCAAAAGACATATGGTAACTTCCTTATGTTTGATATATTTTTGGTACTTACAAAGATTTATGGTAATGGCCAGTCTGTATGTGACAATTTATGGGTGGCCACCATGATAATTTAGGCCTGTAGTCCAAAACCCAATAGCTCCTGTTGAAATAGAATACAACCTTAGTGTTGGCTGGGCTGAGTGAACAGTCTGGATGGACCTGGTCTAAGTGCCAAGGAGCTTAGCAGCTTCATCGTGCTTTCAGTGAGGACCATTTAGCAAAAACCACCATTGCACATGTGGTCTTAATGGAAAGAGGAGGCCACACTTGTAATTTCTGCAATATCTCAGTCTGCTTTATTTTGTTACAATATTTAAATATTTTTCCATTGCATTTCTACCATCAAAGCTGTCAATCAAATCTGATTTATATTAAATCCTTTTTTTTTGTTGTTTAACAGATGATGTCACTAATATTGCTCAGGAATTCCTCCTTGCTGATGAAAAAGAGAACGTACCAACAGGACTAGAAGTGGCAGTGTGGAAAGTCCCAGAACAACCATACCTAGTGACTCAGCTGCTGGTGCTGCTCAGTCTTCACCTCTTTACATTAAAATTGAACACAGCTGCCTCAGAAACCTGTGGACAAGAGAAAGGTACTGTGAGCTGCCAGCATGTTAGTTGGGCAGGAAGGGAATAATTCTGCAATACAGATAACGATGTTATCTATTCGTTAGAGACAATATCATTTGAAGCTTTAAGTTTGAAATTCTTTTTGTACTGAAAAAGACTTTAAACCAAACCAGATTTTGTAGGCAGTAAAATAAACCAATCTATGGGAAGCTTTTGTCTTTGCTTGAGGTGCTTTGATTCACTGTACAGAGGCTTTCTGGATTCACTGAATAGATTTCTTCACATTATGAACATTTTTTTACTCATGATTTTCTTTTTAAATTAATTTTTTGAGTAATTTCCTCACCACTACCCATAGCATCTAAAATGTGCAGTACAGGAGGACACAGCTTAGTGTCTTATGTTTATCATATGCTTTCTAACTTGATCACTGTCTTAATTCAGCTGTATCTGTCACCATTATAAAGAAGAAAGGCTTTAATTGCTTTGGTCTCAGTCAGATACTAAGCTCCTTTGACAGACTTTCCGAACCTTCTGTTGACTTTTGTGTGCTTCTAATGTGCACATGTCTGGGTGTTTAGCAGGCATCTATATGTCATGCATAAAACCCATCACAATATTTTTTTTCTTCAAGGATCATCTGCTGTGTGGGGAAAATGATCCATTCTCTCCTATTAGAGAAGTATGGTAAGGATGACAGTTTAATGTGGTGACTAATTTTGGGGTTTTTCATCTTGTGGTAGTCCTGCAGTGGAACTGCAGTGATGATAGAGTTATTAGGTTTAGAAATATTAGGAAATAGGTGACCTCCACTCTGTATAACTGTCCTTTCTGCAGCAAAATGCTGCAATGAGTCCCTAGAAATTACATTTTTATCTAGAAAGACATTGAGAATATGTTCAAGGTTTGCCAAAAACCTGTAATGCAGAAAGAATGAGGAACTGCAGTCACAGATGGATCTAAAAAATTATCTCCCTATCTGAGTAATAATAATGGAAAGTAAAAGATGCTGGTTTGGAAAAGAATTAAAATGCTGAACTCTAAACCCAGCTGAAGAGTATTATAACTTGCCTTTTTGCAAAGATGAATGTATTTTAATTTTTTAATTTCCAAGGAATGCCATTTAAAGTTATTGTCCCCCTGTTGTCTTTTAAACTCTTTAGTCCTGTACATCCAAACTGCTGAACATAGATTAAAAAACTGATTTAGATATATTTTATTTAGCTGACTCTGCATAATGAAAATTAAATGATCCAAACATAGAGCGTTTTTGACATCTAATGTATTTTGTAAAATGATTTTGTCTTGTGCAAATTACCGATAAGGCTTCCTAGTACTTGGAACTAGCTTATGAATATTTGAAGAGTGAGTTTTCACACTCTGGATAGCTTATGTGCATTTGCCCACTGCTACAGGAAAAAACCCTCTACATATCTGGCCCCTTTTTGTCCTGTTTGATTAGTCATATTTCTTGGATGTCCATGTCTTGACTAGACTATTTCTGCTCTCTCCAACCTGTCTCCTCAGAATGGTGGTGCCAACACAAGCATTCATGCAGGAATGGTGTGCATCATTGTGCAGATGCGTGCTGGCACTTTGCTTTAGAGAATGGCTGGTTGCTTCTGTGAAAATTTAGCATTGTTGCAATGTGCCTGGCCCTAAGATAGGGAATTAAATTGAGATATGCTTCAGTAGTGCTCTTGTGTTTCCATTTGTTTCTTAACATCCTTTGAACAATCCATCTGTGCTGACTAATCCTCTGTAGAAATATTACTCATGCTCACTGCCATGTGATTACAGATACATTATTCTCCAAACACAGAAAACAAGTAATATAATATGTTTGGGTCTAAATAGTTTCTCTTACTTGCAAATGTAACAGGGTAACAACATTTGGGTAGCTAATAGCTCTACAACTGCTGGCAGAATTCCCACACATGTTTTGCCATTAGATAAGTCTGTGGCTGGTAATGGTCATGTTGAGATAAGATAAGCAACATTTCACTTAGTCATCTAAAAGTAATCCTCTGTGTGTTGAGTGTTTGCAAGAGATCTTAAAAAGATAACTAAGCAAACTTTTCTAACTTGGAAAGGTCTTTCAACTAAGACTTGCCGTTCAGTATTAAACATAACAGATCTTCAGTCTTTTGTGAAGCTCTTTGTATATTTATAAATGAGTCTGAATGGAAAAAAACAGGTATGAACTGTGAGAAAGCTACAGGTTCATGATGTGCATTTAGTAAACAGTAGTGGGAGGCCATGAAGTTGGTAGCTCTGATAATGCCTTAGGATATGCCATTTTCACAATACTTGGTGCTTTTTCTTGATAAAAAGGCTCTCTCATGGTTATGGTTGTCTTTCTAGCTTTCTGTTTGTTTTTTTCAGCTCTTCAATGAATTTGCAACATCAATAATTGTGAATGTATTATGAATATTAAATAGCTTTGATAATGTGATTTGATTATAAAAATATATGTGTCGGGGGGCTGGAGGGAAGGCCTGTTTTAGGCATAGCATTGTAAAAACATTGATTTCCAGGAGAATAATTTTGAAGGACACTAAATTAGCTCAACACCTTTCCTTTCTGAAGGAAACCATCATGTGCACATTTGCACATACTCTATTTATACATACTTACGTTCAGTGGATTATGAAGATCTTTATATTACAAGTAGTCTTATACAAAACCATATTTTAAAATGTGCCTTCATGTGTTTCCATATCATAATGAGCTTGGACAATAGCAATCGATTTCATGTTATTGCTCAGTAACTCAGTGCTGCAGTTCTGCAGTCAAGTACTCTAGAGTGGCGTAATGTGTTATTTTGAGGAAACTGCTTTCTAGCAGACTTCTGTTTAACTCGTGGAGACTATCTTCCTCTGCTTTGTGTGATCTTTTTGCATACCCTGTATTTTATGTAAAATTTAGAGTCAGTGTGCCTGAAAAATTTTACATGCTGAAACAGTTCCATTTTCCAGCTGAATTCTCTTTTTGTGTAGTGTGGACTGAGGTCTGTGTTTGTGTCAAAAACTTAACTTTAACAGAAACCAGAAAGTGTACCTGAAGTTTGTTTGAAAAGTTACTTTGCATGTGAACTTACATAGTAGAATCACATTTATTAACATTTCCTATTGAAAAATATATTAGTAGCTCTTGTGTGTGTTGGTTATAGCAGGAAACAGAAATGAGGGCAGCAAAATATGGGAAAGAATGAACATCTCATAGGACCATTTGTGGGAGTGTAGAAACTGAATTGAGTAAAACAGAGCATCAGCTTAGCAATGCTGGCTAGATACACAACCCACCACAGTGAAGGTAAAAACCCATTCCAGTGAATACACTCTTTTGGGTCTAAACAGAGTGGAGTAGCATAAATATACTTCATGACTGCAGAATCAACCAACATAGTTCTGATTTGTGCTGAAAAATTGCTTTCTCATTAGAGATGTTAATCTGAAGATACAGTATTAGCATAGGATACTATGTGGTATCATTTTTTGGGTATTCTCCTAGGTTCTGTCTTACTCACTTTCTTTTTTTTTGTCTTGAAGAAATACATTTTGGTCAGCTGTGAAGTCAGAAACCTGTTGCACTGATTGGATCTCTGTGATCCTCTTTACTTGAATTATTTTTAGATGTTGAGACACTGTGTAGAGATTGTATCCAAACAAAAGAAAGATAAATTAAGCATTTACTTGAAAAACACATTATCAAAACCAGAAGTTTTACTGGGTATTGAAATTTATCACATGTTTATCATTAGGATGTCTGAGGGCCCAAGCCCAGACACCATGGGTTCATGAAAGGCAAGTCCTGCTTGACCAACATGATCTCCTTCTCAGACAAGGTGACCCACTTAGTGGGTCAGGGAGGGGCTAGGAATTACCTGCCTGGACTTCAGTAAAGTGTTTGATACTATTTCCCACATCATTCTTCTGACTGGCTGCTCATGGCTTGGACAGGTACACAGTTTGCTGGGTAAAAACTGTTTGCATATCCAGGCCAAGAGAGTGGTGGTGCATGGAGATAAATCCAGGTCGTGGCTGGTCACTGGTGGTGTCTCCAGAGCTCAGTATTGGGGCAGTTCCTGTTTAATATCTTTATCAATTATCTGGATGCAAGGATTGAGTGCACCCTCTGTCAGTTCTCAGATAACACCAAGTTGGTTGGAAGTCTTGATCTGCTGCAATGTAAGAGGGGTCTGCAGAGGGATCCTGACAAGCTGGATTGGTTGCTTATGAGGTCCAATAAGGTCAAGTGCCAAGTCCTGCACTTAGGTTACAACATCTCTAGGCAGCACTACAAGCTAGGGGATGAGAGGCTGGAGAGCGACCTACTGGGAGAGGACCTGGCAGTGCAGGTTGACAGCAAGTGAACATAAGCCAGCAGAGTGCCCAGGTGGCCAAGAATGGTACCCTGGTTTGTATCAGAAATAGAGTGGCCAGCAGAACCAGGACAGTGATTGTCCCCCTGTACTTGGCACTGGTGAGGTTGCACCTTGAGTACTCTGTTCAACTTTGAGCCCCTCACTGCAAGAAAGACATTGAGATTCTGGAGTGAGTCCAGAGAAGGGCAAGGGAGCTGGGGAATGTTCTGAAGCACGTTTCATATGGAGTGGCTGAGGGAGCTGGGGGTCTTTAGTCTGGAAAACTGAGTATCCTGATCACTCTCCACAACTACATGAAAGGATGTGGGCGTTGGTCTCTTCTACCAGGTAACAAGTGACAAGATCAGAGAAAATGACCTCAAGTTGCACCAGGGAAGGTTTAAATTGGATATTGCAAAATATTTCTTCATTGAAAGGGTTCAGGTATTGGAACAGGCTGCCAAGGGAAGTGATGGAATCACCATCCCTGGGAGTATTCAAAAAACGTGTGGACTGTGGCACTTGGGAACATGGCTTGTTGGTGACATTGGCACTACTGGGTTAATGGTTGGACTTAGAAGTCTTTTTTTAATGTTAGTAATTGTATGATTCTATGATTACAGTGCCCTGCCCTGGGTCCAGTACTGGTTTATGATCCAAGATGAATTCTCTCTATTTACATCTTAGAAAAGGGGGATAAGAGGAGCTGACAACTCAAGTTTGTTAAAGAGTGCGACAGACTAACGAGTCTAAGAGGGATTCCTATGTAGACAGAATGATGCGATTTGGTCCTCTGAAGTCAGGACTATCAGGTATGCAAATCTGTATATAGTCCTGAAGATGGAAAATGTTGAGGAGTGGAGAGGATAAGAAATAATGAAATTTTCTGAAAAGTAAAATAGTTTATATTTGATTAGTTGGCAATCCCTGAACAGAGAGCTGTGCAGGCTGGATTAAGCACTTTTGCCACAACAACCTTTTAGACTGTGTGCCACTTGCTATGAAAAACCAAAGTAAAAATTTGGGGGTGGGATGGGGGGATAAATTCTGTTTGCCTTATGTGGAATTTAACATAAAATTAAGAAATGCAAAGGAGAACCAGGTGAGTGAATATATAGTGATGTAAAAGTGTCCGATCTGTGGCAGAGGCATTTCTATTGCTTCACTGAGGAGCTTGCATTTCTGTATTGAGGAAATACTGTATTGCCTTCTGGTTGTTTCAGGCAAGAGGTGGAAAGGGATGCAGAAGAATTACAGTACTTTATTGTGTTTCTGAGACTTAACCTGGCATTGCTTTGCCTTTGGGATCAGTTGCACTTGATTCCATCTGTTCAACTGTGGCAGTTTAATATTTCTGTGCTTTTCAGGAAACTGTGGAAAGCTGACTTCCCATCTTTCTCAAGTAAAACAATTTATATTAAACTGCTTGCTAGAGTGCAGTTGTCACTATTTCGTGCACAAGCATAATTTTATATTTCCCCTGCCATACATTTAGTGATCTACATATGAATGTTTGGGGTTTTTTTTTCAAGTTAATGAATGAATGAAAGGGGGGGTAGCAGGGAAAAGGCAGGTGGAAAGCAGTTTCCAGGTGTGCTGGATGTAGTTACAACCCAAGAAAAAAAGAGATATTTTGTAGAGGAAGGGAGAGGGAGAGTACTCGGACATTTCAATTAACTTGCAAAAGCCAAGGCAAGCTTTAAAAATGTACAGTGAAAGGAAACACATAACCTAGCTATTTACTGGTGTAGACCTGCAAGGAAACATCTAGTAATTTCCTATCCTTAATTCCTTACAACATTTGTGAAGTGTTAGTGAATATCTTTATAACTTGATGTTTCCAGATTTCTACTGCTAAAAAAATAATAAGTACTCTATGTTTGCAGCATAGCCATTTGAATTTATATTCCTTGGGAGGAGAACGAACATGGTTACATTTAAGAGCTCCCAGTTTTTCACACTGTTCACTGAAACAGGCAGCATTTCAGTATTTCCCCTTTCTGGTACAATGGCAGTGTATGCAGGTAACAACTAAGTCTTGATTTATATGTAAATTTCAGCTTTCATCTCACCCTTATATTTTTCTTCTTCCTTTTCTTATATGCACTCCTCTTTCTTTCCTTCCTTCTGTGTTTGAGAACTGGTTGTTCTGGGGAAAGAGCAGACAAAGAGAAGATAGGAGTCTTATTAGGTAAGATAACAAGTGGGCTGCTGCACTGGGAAGACTAACTCTTTCTTCCTTTACTATAGCCTTCTTAAGCAGACCCCATTCGGGTAGTCCATTCCCCAGGGTATATGCCTTCCCATCACCTGCATCACCCTTTCCCCCCACCCCTGTTTTGTAAACAGATAGTTAAAATTCTGTTAAGTATATAGATGAAAAACTGCAGTGTTATTGCCATACCTTAAAGCAGAATCTTACAGTTTCATCTAAAGTTTAGTGAGATGATTGTGATGTAGAAAGAATAGTTCTTTTGGCAATACCTGTTTCCATATTTTTCCACTGAGTCTTCATTCAGACTAAGTGTGCCTATGAAGTCATTGCCAGCACCCTAACTTTTGAGGCTTCCCTCTATCACCTCTTTTAGGGGATGAAATGGGAAGAGGAACAGAACTGAACACTAAGATAAATTCATAGCAGAAATTATATGAATATATGAACATATATTTACACAACTGGATGCAAAGTTAGGATTGCTACTGTGTCCAGTTTGCATGATAATGTAACTTGAATAAAGGTTTTCATCCATGGTCAGAGATGATTTACAGAACCATTTAGACCTTGCTTTCTTTGCAGGCACTGTTGGAAGAAGGAGGCTGTGTTCATAAGCAGTGAAACATAAGCATCTTCATTTGACCACTGGGACTTCTGTAAGCTTTAGGTAACATGTCTTGGCTTCAGCTGTGTCACCTTCACAGTCTGCTTTCTGAAACAATATAGTGAAATGAAATCTTGATTCTTAATGAAGGAAAGGTATTGTATAGCTAAAGACAGATAAAGACATTTTCTTATGTGTGAACAATATATCAGTTTTTAATTCCCCTAAATGTCCAAACCAGCCTGACTATGACTACTGTTCAGCAGTTTAGGATACACTGCTAGCAGTGCTGTGCCACTTTAAATTGGATAAAATCCCCTTAAGTTGCATGCACAACTAGAGAGCTCAAAGTTGCAGGTGCAAATAATCTCTGTTGTGTGTAAAAATCTCTCATATTTAGGAAGCTTTATTTTCATATATATACATGTGTATGTGTGAATATATGTATACGTCTATACGTTTGTGTGCATTGATTAATTTCTTAACTTCAAAATACATTGAGACAGTATAATCTGGACAGAACACAGTCTCACAGTCTATAATGGTGTGTCCCAGAATAATTCTGGAATTTTATATTCATTTCTAATTGCCTGTTTCTTTCTTTTTAAGCTGAACTATGACTGAATGTGTCTTTTTAACATTTAGAGGGATGCTATCCTTAAAATTATGATGTTGATGCATGTATCTGGAGAAATATATTTTCTGCAAATCTTCTTGGTCACCACATTCAACTCCAAGCATCTTCAGAAAGCACATTCCTACTTATGGTGGCCAACTTGCCAGCACCATTTCCAACAAGTCTGGAATGGTTTGAATCAAATTTTCTGGCAGTTAATCAGAAGGGTATTTTATTTGTAGTCTTCTCACGGTGCTGAAGCATTTTCCGTTGGTGGGTATTGGAAGAAGGTTACACAAAGGAACCCTTTAGTTCACAAAGTTTCTCCTCTGTGCTTTTCTTGTGCTTTGTCATGCTTGTCTCTGTCCTGTTTAACCAGAGAGAGAAATGAAAGGTGGTCTCCAGGCTCTTGCTGTGTTAGTATCTAACTGTGCTTTTTACTGCCGGTCGTTTTAAGCTGCTGCACTGCTCCCTTTTCAGAATTTAGAGAGTTGAGAGAGCAAAGAGGCTACTGTCTGGCTGAAATACCCAGTTTAAATATTTTATTCCAGGTGATGCAATTCTGTCAGGCAGAGTGAATTAAACTCTTCACTGCAATGAGCATTCACTCAAATACAGCCCTTGAAATACCATTGTTAGCTGGCTGATTATCAGAGCCTTGTTGTGAGGAAGTTAACAGATCCTCTGAGAGGATTGCAGTTTTGTGGAACACTAAAGGTGATGATTCCTGATGAAAGCAATCACAAACTCTTTCTACTTCTCAAGCTTCATTTCTCATAACCCTTATCCAGGCTCTCATTTAATTACATTGTCCTCAGAATATCTTTCTGAGTGTAATGCCTACTTTACTGAGAGGCTAAGTGATTTTTTTTCAAGAAAATACGAGGAATCTGTGACAGAACTGAAACTGGAACCAAAATCCATCAAACCTTAGCCCGTACATTGTGCATAAACTGAGAACCATTATTTGTATCATCCAGTGAGATTTGAAAATAGATTTGAATGTGGGGTGTCTTCAAGAAAATTGAAGTCGAGCAGAAGTCCTTGGTAGAATAATCAAACATAAGGTTGAGGTCCTAAATTCCTGAGCACAGGTAGACTTTCTGGGGCAATTCTGTGACTCTTCAGAATTAAGCAACAATACCACCAGTTCAGGAATTAAGGAACTTGGTTTTAGAAGTAGAGCACAATGGGAACCTTGATGAAAATAAAGCATGTTCTTTTATCAGTCTTCCTGTATTACTGAAATAGTCTGATACCTTTATTTTGGCTAAGAGTCCTGATTTTAATGAGATATGTTGAAGTTGAGCCAGCCCTTGGTAGGTGAAGAAGTTTTGTCATTAATCTGCTCAGTATTATAACATCCTTTCTTGTGCTGACTGATGTGTTCGTGCTGCTGTGCACGCAGCTCTGTGATTCTTCTGCAGTGGAGCAGTAAGGTGGGAATCTGAGCTGTCTGGCATGGTATGAGGTGGCTTGCAGGTTTAATAAAGGTAGACAATAGCACATAATAATTACTGACATCAGAGGCAGTGGAATTAAATCATGCCACCTCTATTTGCCTCACTGTTCAGCTGGTAACTAATATCACATCCAGATACACCTTTACTCATCCTTACACATACCTGACCTCCCAAGTCTATTCTATTGATTTGCAAAATATTAAATATTAAAGATGCAATAAAGTGTTAGATAACCCCAGGTTTTCTCCTATAGAGTTCCACCTCCCTCAAGTCATCAAACTGAGAATCTGAGCCTCTCTCTCCAAGCCTGTCAGTTGTCTTGCACATTTTCTACACAACTGTCATCACTGACTTTATTTTGTCTAGTTTCAGGTTTCAGCTATTCTTGCTCTTTACAATAAAATAATGATAATGATGATGGGTTTAAAAAAATGTCCAAAGGAGACTCCCTGCAAAAATCAGGTGAATAGATAAACAAAGGTGATCCAGTACAATCCAAAAGCCTAAATTTGACATCATCATTAATCTGTGGGATGTCAGTGAGTCAATGAAGATATTAAAATCTTTCTCTGTATTTGCCATTTATCTAACTCTAATTTAAAAATGCTAAACCTCACCCTTTCTTCCTGCTTCTCTTTTTGTTCTTAAATATTGTGCTTTAAATGGAGTGCTGCTCCTCAATGAAAGTCCAGGGATCTCCCTGCATCACACCTAGGGCACAGTCAGAAGTGCTGGAGGCTGGGCGTGCCCTGTGCTGGACAGCAGGCATCTTGCCAGGTGTCCTGCCTGTGTTTGAAGGAAAGGAATTGGTGCAGACATCAGAGGAACAGCTCTGCCCAGGACTGCCTCTGGGAAGCTGCAGTGAACCCAGCACCTACAGCACTCTGGCTGCCTAAGGGACCTGAGCTTTGAAGGTTGTAGAGAGAGGGCATTGTTTTATCATTTTTAGTGGTGTTTGAACTTCGTCTTTTTGTGCTAGTGTCTTTTTAACTTTATATAGTCACAGAACTGCTGTTTGTAGCATTTGGTCTTCTAATGGGGTTAGTAGAGTGATTTTAACCATTTAATGAGTCCTCAAAACGGTTCTGTAAGTGAAATTGGGTAAATATTAATAAAGAATATACATTCCTTGAAGCCAATGAATATTTTTATTTACTTTAAAGTCCTGGTGTCAAGCTCATAAATTTTTGATAAGAGATTCAGGTTAAGTTTTCAGTAACTCTTCCAGCAGTCCTGGCTCTCTGGGGAGGTCCCAGATGATTGGAAGTTGACGAATGTCACCCCAATCCACAAAAAGGGCTGCAAGGCTGACCCTGGCAACTACAGGCCTGTCAGCCTGACCTCAGTGCCTGGCAGGGTTATGGAGCAGATCGTCCTGAGTGCAATCACACAGCACCTTCAGGATGGACAAGGGATTAGACCCAGCCAGCATGGGTTTAGGAGGGGCAGTTCCTGTCTGACCAACCTGATCTCTTTTTACGATCAGGTGACCCACCTGGTGGATGAGGGGAAGGCTGTGGATGTGGTCTATCTGGACTTCAGCAAGGCCTTTGACACTGTCTTCCATAATATACTCCTGGAAAAGCTGGTAGCCCATGGCTTGGACAAATGTACCCTCTCCTGGATTAGGAACTGGTTGGAGACTGGGGCCTAGGGAGTGCTGGTGAATGGAGCTGCATCCAGCTGG
>VWZD01005774.1:1691412-1723462 GCA_013396695.1 Sakesphorus luctuosus
TAATCTACTGAATTAAATAATATATATAATCTGACTGCATCAGGAATTTTGATTTAGTAAGGATTTCAGGACTAATAATTTTTGATAGAATCTGAATACCCCAGATAGCCTTCGAGATAAGGGGCAATTCATTTCCCTTTGCACCATTGTAAATACTGTGGAATTATTATAGATTGGATTTGCATATCTGCATTATTTTTTATTTTCTTTATGAATTGTCCAGGGAAATAACACTGGCAACTGATTCTTAATCCAAATTTTCCATACAATGAAGGATTTTTGATGGAATATACTGGTTATACTAAGTGCTTGGTGCTAGTCCTTAGCATCTGGAAACTCCACAGATGAATAGCATGACATTAATTCCTTTATTAAGATCAACAATTGCTCACATTTCTTCTACTCACCCAAGAGTTTATTGTTTTAAGTTACCCAAAGACTATTGCTGATTTATGTTTCTTGAATTAACTGTTATATGAACAATAACAGTAGCACCGGTGGTTATTTATTTTGTAAAGTAGAGCTGATACATAAAGAAAATCAGAATGGATTTCTTTTTCCGTTTTTTTTTCATAAATTATGGATTAAAAATGCTGAATATAGTGAATTAAGGAACAGATTAAATTTTATTGAATAGGATAAATTGATAGATTATTATATTTTGAGGGACATACATGTGATATTATAAAGCAAAGCAACAATTTCACTGAAATTACTTCAGCAAATAATTGGTAAGGTTGGTCTTCTTTCAATTACTTTTTATGAAGGAAAGAACTCAATATTGTCAAACAGACTGAACTTCTTATCCTGAGTTCTGTTCACTTTTCATCTGATTTGACTTGTCATTTTGAGCGAGATATTTCAGTCACCACCTGTTTACCAGTCCTTGAAGAGCAGAATGAAACTTACTGTTTCATCCGTACACAACCCTTTAGAAAGTATGTGCTAAGGAATTAATGGGGTTTTCATTCTAATGCAATTTCTAAAATAACTCCCAGGCAGGAGCAGGTTGGAAAGAGCAACTTATTGTTTGAAGGTAATTTGGCAGCCATTTTTTTTTGGAAATATAATACTCTGGGAATGTCGTTCAGTATTAAAGTAGGAACCTGTCTGCTTTGTTGACAATTTAATGATGAAGTTATGTGGATATTGAAACTGAGCAGAGGATGTGGGTTTGGAAACTAATTCAGCATTGATAGCACTTGTTCCTCAGTTTGTTCTTGTGGAGCACCAGGTTATTCTTAGCAGAGAGGAAAAAAAGTCACAGATTGTTTCTATAACTACTTATGAAAAAAACTAGTCATGGGATTTCCTAATTATTGGATTTAGGGTTCTTTGTCTGCTATTGATATTCTCCTTGAATATTACAAAAAGCTGATTTAAATAATTGAATAATTTTTAAGCTTTGAGCAAGATGGGAAATAAAATGAAGTTAAATACCTTCCGTTTTAATTACAGCTTTTCAAACAGTATCAACCCTGAACATAAACAGCTTTTATGTATGACATTTTAAGAAATAGTTTTGCATGTATTTCCAGTTTTGTGATCCCTTTTTCATAGCTGCTGATGCTGTGAGACTCGATGATAATTCAGAATAATACAACGATGCATTATAACTAGTACACTAGGATGAGGAATACTCTTAGTGCAGGAAAGAAACTATTCCCACTGAAACATGAGCCTCAGTTAAGCTACAGTTTTCTCTGTGCCTCTTGGGAATCCTGAGCATGTTTCTAGCCAGATCTTGAATCAGATATGATTTCTGTTTGTATACTGTATTTATCATAACTGTAAAGAATTTTATTTCTGTGGACATTAGATTACCATAGATTGGGTTTAGAGATGGTGAAATGTTGTGTAGCTTCTTTCCTTTATCTGTTTCTTTCAAACTCTGGTACACTAAGCAATATAGTGTATAACAGAGGAAAGTTCAGTGCACTTGAAAACCTGGATGTTAGTCTAATGCTTGATTCTGCTCAGGGCTGTAGCCTAATTCTGTGCCCACTACTTTGTTTCTTCCAGGACATGAGACTGCTCCCACCCCGCGATGGCAGAGATTTGTGTGAAACAGTTTGTTGAATACTACACAACTCTTAACTGCTAAAAGCAGAAAGCACTTGCTGGTAGCTCAGTGTGGAGCAAAAATTTTATTTTAAACTTCAAAAACAATTATGTCAAAGAAAAGTCGTGCGAAGGGAGAGAAGTCCGAGATGGAGATTGAAGCCCTGCAAGCTGCTAATGAGGAGCTGAGATCTAAACTAACCAACATCCAGATAGAATTCCAGCAAGAAAAAAGCAAGGTATTTGTCTGTCTGTATTTTCTGATCATTCTACTTAACAGTAGCACTATTAGAAACCAGCAGTTTGATACTAAAATGCATTAGCCTTAAAAAAAAACTTGAGAAAGAAGTGAAACAAGAAGAACTCCTGATAAATTGAAATTGGTTCCAACTCTTTCAAATAGTGTGCAAAAGGAAGTAAATATCCCTAGACATCCAGTCACTGAAATTTGCAAAACAAATGTTATTAGCTTCCTATGGCGTTAAAGGCAAGGGAGTTTTGTCTTTTATTTTAGCACTGAAAACTGTATGTCATAAAACGAATTGTCTTCAAAATCAAACATCAGCACCTTATTCAAAGGGTGTCACTTTAAATGCCTATGAAGAATATAAATAAACTGGAAATTATCTGTGTGACAGTCCTGATTTGCTTTGCTGAAGTTATGATGCATCTCATGGCTAATGCTACAGCTCCGTCAATATTTGGCTATCCAACTCATGTGCGACAGGTATTGGGGTAATCAAGAGAACACTTAGGAGAAACTGTTAATTCATGAAGTACGTTTATATTTGTAAAGATTAGCATTTACTTTTATATATTTCTGTAAGCCAGTAAGGTCATTCCTATTCTATTAGTTTCTTAATCTCAGTGTGTTTGACTTAGTACAAGGCAGTTCTGGAGATTAATAGATAGATTTATCTGTGTTTGTTTGGTGATGCTGTAGTTGTGAGTGTCTCAAAGACTTACCATTGGAACAAGCATGCATTGAAAACACATTCACTTTATATAACATAGCTTTGTTCTACCCTTGTTTCTTTGTATCAGTGCAAAATGTGGAACACCTGAATAACAATGTCTGTACATTCCAGTTTCTTTAGTAGACTTGTGTGATAGATAGCTTTGAATGGTCTTATTTTTCGTATTTTAATTTACAAAGCAGACCAAGAAACGTCTGCAAATGCAATCTTCAGTATTTATTTCTTACAGAGGAAAAAGAATAATGAAGCCTTAATTCTTGTTTGAATTAGCCATAGGTTCAGTATATATCAGCCAACTAAATTTGTGTTGCCTTGGAAATTTTTCTTCTTTGAAGACTAAAGAAAAAAGTTTTAGGTGTCAGGAATATTGATGAATGAACAGAAATGCCAGGGGTTTTGCTATTGGCTTGCTCATCCAACTTCTCCTGCTCTTTTTTGATATAATGAGAATAAATTTTAAAATAAATGGCAGAAATGCAGGAACATTTTGTATAACTAGTCTGTTTATTTGCCTGTATTCAGTGTAGTAAGATTTGCGTTAGTTTGGTTACTTGTTCATCTTTCTGCAGCTTGAGCATTTCATTTTTTTCTGGTGTATTGAGGTTGTCTGTGTATTGTGCACATACGTCCGCGGAGAGATGAGTGAGCTCAGATAATGTACTCTGTAGGTGGATATGAAAGAGGAAATTACAGCCAGTAATTACATTGCAGTCTGTAGTAAATTCTGTGATATGTTGGAGTGCATTTCTGGAGGATGCGAGCAGGGAAGGAGATCTTCAACATCTTTCCCACATCTATGCTGTGGTGCTTGCTATAAATCATTTAACTAGAACTGAACTGTACAGTTTATTTCCCAGCCTACTCTTGGTCTGAGCAGCAGTTGCACAGGATGCCTTGACTGACAAGATGAGTAAATCCAAGCCATAGAGATTTTTCTGGTTTAGACTAATTTGGAAATGAGGAACAAAACCAACAGAAATCATGGCTTGGTATCAGAAAATTAAAAATATTAGGGAATTCTAAATAAATTGTTTAGCTTCACTGGCACAGAGGTAACAGCAAAGTATTGAAGCTGCTAAACAGACAACTCTGAGGCCTATGGGCTATAAACTGTGCCAGGAAAGGTAACAAACTCTTTTGGGGCAAATTAATTTAATTTAATTTTCCTAAGCTATTTTGTCCCTCGTGTGTATGCCTATATTAATGATTTATCTGAGAAGGAATATTCTAATTGATGAGAGACATCACAAGTGGAAATTAGTCTTAACATACTTGTGCCTGCAAAATACTGCTTTCTCTGAAATAAAATTTTACTCCAGAGACATCCAAAACTTTGTGTATATTTTCCCAGTTCATTTTGTTTCATTGGTTCTTGATCCATTTAAGGAAATTTCTTCACTAAAGTTGTTTTCCTGCATGCTTACGCAATATCTGACACAAAACTAATATGTCCACAGGACTTTGAAAGTGCATAATTGTGGATCTTGCTGGTGGTGTTTTGGCGTTGGACATACAAGTATGTGGGTTCATTTATGTTGCCTGAAGGGTGAAGCAAAAATTGTGTCCCTGCCTTAGTTCCTGTGTACTGCCTCTTGTTTTAGGAGCATTTGTTTGATATCTTTAGGCAGCCTGTTGATAGGTAGCATGTCCTCCTGGACTGTAGGTTTGCTGCCATCTATGGAGATCCTGGAGAAGGAAATGCATGAACTGTACAACAGCTCACATACTGCATTTGCTCTGCTATTGGAAAAGCTTGGTTGGAAGACATCCAAAATTTGGGTATTGAGTAGCAGTGGACCAAAGGACAAAAATTATACTTATTTTAACATGAATGTAGTCAGGACTTGCTCTGACTGAACCTTAAAACCTGGTGCAGCGAGCACAAGGAGCTACAGTGAATGAGCATGGACTTGGCAGCCAGCTCGGTGGTTTTTTAAATGTTTATACGGAGACCCATGAATATTTAGGAACAAGTATTACAAAGTACCTATTCCTACTGAGATAGTTAGCAAAAAGTAGAAAGTAGTCTTCCCATGCTCCAAGTAATACTTTGTTCTTGACAGCAAAGTGTTACAGTGTTTGCTGTCACTATTACTCCATCTTCACCAAGCTGAGTTACTATATCCATGTTCTGCTTGTGACTGTACATTGTTTTGGATTAAGGTTTCTGTTACAACTGTGTTGCTGTTCCCCCTCAATATTTGGCTGTTGCGTTGATAAAAATGGGACTGGTGTTTCATCTGCATTTTTCATAGTGGCATCCTTGGTTGCTCATGTTCACAGCAGTCTTATCTAAGTGAATCATTTTAATGGCATGAACTAGTGCCTGCTTAAATTTTAATAGGCTGTTGGCTGAACACTAGAAGTGTGCTTGACCAGAGTTGGAGTTTACATACTTTTTAGAAAAAGCAGAGCATACAGAATTTTTGTTTTTTTGAAGGGAAGTTGCTCTTGCATATCTTTCTTAAAATAAACAGTAGCATCTTTAGCTGTTTGCCTCACCCTTAATAATCTTTGTGACAGTTGGCAATAAATTGAACCTGAGTACACAGAAGGACCGAACTTTTAGAGTTGGAAGGGACCTCTGGAGATCACCAAGTCCAACCACCCTGCGAGGGCAGAATCACCCAGAGCAGGTTACACAGGAACAAGTCTGGGTGGGTTTGGAAAGTCTCCAGAGAGGGAGACTCCACAACCTCTCTGGGCAGCTGTTCCAGTGCTGTGCCACCCTCATTGTAAAGTTCTTCCTGTTGAGGTGAAACTTCTTGTATTTTATTTGAAGGCAAAAAAGCTTGAAAATAAACTGAGAGAGGCTTTTGTCTATTAGCAGCAAGGTATTTATTTCTGCACAAGGAAGTGAGGCAATTTGCACTGCACAAAACCCACTTCCAAGTACTAATGCCAATATAGATATATTTATACAAATACAATACATGGCTGCAATGCATATTAATTTATTACAATATGAGATTAAAATATTTGTACTTGGATGGTACATAGGCATAGTTAGAGGCAGAGCTTTCTAGATTCTTCTCTTGACATTGATTCTTGGGGTGTTTTGCAATGCTACCTCTAGTTTTTTGCCTCAGTCCATGCTCTTCCTCAGTTTGACCTTCTTAACTTTCTTTCATAAGTGTCCTTGCCAAAATCTTGTAAAAACATCTTGGCTTCCTACCATTTCATCCTATTGATGTGTCTAGGTTACCTTAATTTATGATTTCTAATATATGGTACAATGGTCTTTAGTAATTGCTTAGGCCTAGATACAGTGAGCAAGAACAAGATAACGTCAGCACTTCATGCTATATTTCTTTAGTAACATGGGTTAAGCAATTTTGCCAAGCAGGCAGCACTTTGCAAGGCAGAATTAGGTATTTTACAAAACTGGGGGTTTTTCAGGTCTTTTTCATAGTTTGTGGGCATTGCTCCTTGTCCTGTCGCTGGACACCACTGAAAAGAGTCTGGCACCACCCTCTCAACACCTGCCTTGGAGATATTTGAATATATTGATGATGAAATCCCCTGTCAGTCTTCTCTTTTCCAGAATAAACAGGCCTGGCGGCTGCAATCTCTTCCTTGTAAGAGAGGTGCTGCAGTCCCTCAATCATCTTTGTGGCCCTTCACTGGGCTCTCTTTCTTAAACTGTGGAGGCCAGAAATGAGCACAATGCTCCAGATGTGGCCTCATTATGCTCAAGTAGAGGGGGAGGATCACCTCCCTTAACCTGCTGGCCACACTCTTCCCAGTGCACCCCAGGATACCATTGGCCCTCCTTGTGCTGAGGGCACACTGCCAGCCACAGTCTACTTGTCATCCACCAAGACTCCCAGGCCCTTCTTTGCACAACTGCTCTCTAGTAGGTCAGCCCTCAACCTCTGCTGGTACTTGGGGTTATTCTTCTGCAGGTGCAGGACCCTACACTTTCCTGGTTGAACCTCATTAGGTTTCTCTCTGCTGAACTCTGCAGCCTATCAAGGTCCCCCTGAATGGCAGCACAGCCTTCAGGTGTATCAGCCACTCCCTCCAGCTTTGTCTCATCAGCAAACTTGGTGGGAAACAGTGTCACAAGCCTTGCTGAAGTCAAGGAAGACAATATCCACTATTCTCCCCTCATCGACCCATCCTGCCAGGCCATCATAGAAGGTTATCAAATTGGTCAAGCATGATTTTCCCTTGGTGAATCCATGCTGACTGTTCCAAATGACCTTCTGTTTTTTTACACTCAGGTTTGCAGTTCCAGGGAAAAAGCAGTGAGGGGGGTATTCCTCATGTGATTGACTATTGTGCCACAAATTAGAAAAGTCTACATTTAAAGCCAAGAGGAAAAAAATGAGGTAGTCTTTAGTAAGTTCTTATCATAACATTTTTCTTGGGACCATGGTTTGGTAACACTTGGAAACCGATATGATTTAATAAGGCATTGCCTTTTAGAAATGCTTAATTTAAAAATTACGCCATTGACTCCAATCACATAGATGAACTATTATTTTTCTGTCTGAATTGCACAGAGCACCTTGTTATAAAAAACAACACCAGATGCAAATGCCCTATGAAAATATAATCATCTTGTTTTAGAGAAAATCCTGCTTTCAGGCCAGGCACATTTCAGACACAGGAAAGGAAAGAAGCAATGATGTTTAACATTATTTTTTGAAGAAGCCAGCTTTTGCTATGACAACAGCATTGTGTCAATGTGCACCAATTATTAAAGATTCAATTTAGAAAGGTAGAAAGTAGCTGGTTTATTGGTGCCCTGATATCCTACCTGATTTCATTTCCTTATTGGCTTTATTTCTTAGCTAGAATAGCTCTCTTCTTTAGGGAAAAAAAAGTTCCAGAAATTAAAAAAAGAGACATTGCTTTACAGTTTAAGTTCATTTTGAAACTGAGAATTAGGCATATGGGAAAATGCCACAGTACTATTTTCATTCAATCATTTGGTCTGGAAGCCAAACGTGCACAGAGCTGCACAGTGTGCAAGAGAAAGGAATGGAGGGGTGTGGTAAGGGCAGCTTATGGCTTTCAGGGAAGATCTAACAGTCAGATCTAACTTTCCATCTTCTCTGATAAGAAGCAGTAACAAGAAAAGACTTTTTAAAGACCTTGAGAATTAGGATTCATCTTTTTTTCTGAGTCATGAGGTGTGATAAGCATTTAAGATTCTGTGTAAAAATCCAAGGACTTTAGAAGGATTTAAATTCTTGTTTAAATTGCTCTTGCTGAAGCTTTTAGATAAAATTATTAGTGATATATGATAATACTCTGTTACTCTGAGTGGTTTAATGTGTGTTCTTACTGTCAGCAACAATGCATATAGGTGTTGCCTTCCCTCATTTCAGTGAAAGACAAAAAAATCGAGCAAGTATTCCATTTTGTGTAACACAGTGCTCCTTCAAAATTTCAGAATCTGTTTTTCATATACTAAAAATGCTTTCAGGAAGTGAGACTGATGAATGTGCTATATTGAAAACTGCCTTTCAGTTGCAGTCTTTATGTATGATGTGATTAATTTAAAATTACTGTAGCTTTGGAGGTATATTAACCACATTTACATATGCCATTATACAGTTTGTTTCCCTGTGTTGTTTTTAGTAGGTTTTATTGCTGTTTCATTACAAGTTTCTTTGGTCATCAGTAAGGCAATCAGTAAATAATGAATGTTGTTTCATTTGCAAATTTATCTATAAAGTCATCCACTTCTGATAGTAAATAGGTGAATGACTTAGCTTTGTTGTAGCATTGTGGAATAGTTTGGTTTGGAAGAGACCTTTAAAGATCATCTATTCCAAAGTCTTTGCTATGAATTCTTCTATGAAACTGGGTATCGTAATGCAAGCACTGAAAATCAGTGCTATCCACTATGGGCTTGGAACTCAAATGTGATCCCACCAGAGGAAATAAGATAAGGATATGTCCTGCAGATAATTTCCAATAGCCAGACTTGACATTTTGGGAAACCATCCCCCCCACCTCTATCTCTCTTAATAAACATATGTGATCAAATCATTTTGGAATAGAGTAACAGTAACTGAGCAATAAAATCTGCTTCTCACAATGTCTGATTCAGAGCTATTACCTTTTACACAGCTGTAATTATAGTGCTGTCCTAGCTGGTATTTATCCACAGTGCATGTAGGTTACTTTCATAAAAAGTAGACACTTTTCTTTCCTCTCTTGTTCCAATCTGTTTCTTTTATTCTTATATATATGTATTTAAACCAAGGGTAAGTTTCAAAATAACAGGATCATAATGCCTTCTGCACAGGGAGAGTTCTCTGTCCCTGCTTTGGATCAAGTTGTGGTGGGTTGATCCTGGCTGGGCAGCAGGTGCCCACCAAAGATGGTCTATCACTGCCCTCCTCAGCTGGGTATGGGAGAGAAAATAGAATGAAAGGCTCATGGGTCCAAATAAGGACAGTAAGAGATCACTAACCAGTTAACTGTCACAGGCAAAACAAACTCGACTTGGAGAAGATTAATTTAGTTTATTGCCAATAAATTACAGAGTCGGGTATTGAGAGATGAAACTAAATCTAAATTACCTTCTCCCCACCCTTCCCTTCTTCCTAGGCTCAAGTTTAGTCACAAACTCTCTCCCTCCTCCTCACCAGTGGCACAGGGGGACAGGGAATGGAGGCTGTGGTTAGTGCACCACACAATGTCTCTGCCACTCCTTCCTCCTCAGGGCAAGAACTGCTCACACTCTTCTCCTGCTCCAGCATGGGGTCTCTCCCATGGGAGACACTCCTTCATGGACTTCTCTTAGGTGAGTCCTTCCCAGGGACTATAGTTCTTTATGAACTGCTCCATCACGTCCCTCCCATGGAGGCGAAGTGACTCCAGAGGGATGCAAATCCTGCCAACAAACCTGCTCTAGTGTGGGCTCCTCTCTCCACGGATCCACAAGTCCTGCCAGGAGCCTGCTCCAGCATGGGCTTCCTGCAAGGTCAGAGCCCGCTTTGGGCACATCCAGTGTGGGGTCATCCAGGGGCTGTAGGTTGATCTCTGATGCGCTGTGGACCTCCACAGGCTGCAGAGACACAGCTGCCTTACCATGATCTGCACCACGGGCATGTTTGTATTGCCACTCAGAGTTAAAAGTCTTTGAAACCTCTGCCTCTGTTTTTGCTTTAGATGAGGAGTGCATGTATAGAGCCCACGTTTTGGCAGTCACCCTGATAGGGATAGTAGAGAGATATTACCAACACTGCATGAGGAAATACATTGTAGCCTTTCTGGTATACTGCAATAGACCAGCAAGCTGCTTTTTTCCCCCCTCCTAAATTAATGGCTAATCCCACTTGGAAAAATCATTGCTTTCCGTGCAGCCTTCTGAGCATCATTTTATAATGAGGTTTCATCACAGTGGTTATTACTATATAAGGTCATAACATTTTTCCCTGCTCCCTCCACAGCCCTTGGAGTCACTGGCCTATATTTTCTAAAATGTCTGCAGGCATGACTAGTCTCAGTTTTGGAGTGAGGTCTGAGGTCCATTGAGTAGATTTGATTTTTCAGAAGGCCAATTCTTTTGGCTTATCTAATAAGGACTTTCCCATTAAAAAGGCTAAGAAATTAAGAAATCAAAAAAAAATATTCCCAGCATAAACAAAAACTCTTTTCTCTGTGTTTGATTCATTTTTCATCTACTTACAGAGTACAGTAGGGGGGTTATGGGTGAGAGCAGTCTGGCGTGGTTGGTGCAGGAAGCGAGATAACTAGATTGTATGTTCAGTTTTGTTTTATTCCCAAAACCTGTGAGAAGTCATTGCCAATTGCACATCCCCATAGCAGATTTCTGAGCATGGCCTTCTTCCAGTCCTGGGTCTCTAGCTGTTTACAGGAGAGAGAGGCATCAGGTGTGCAGTCCTTGTTTTTAAATATTCAGAATAGGTTTTTAGTAATGTTTTAGGAAAAGTTTCCTTTGTGACTTTTAAGATTGTGGTAGTACTTGTTAATCAGTATGTTTTTATTGTTCCAGGTGGGTAAACTGAGAGAAAAAATCCAAGAGGTTAAGCAAGAAAGGGAGCAGGAGCAGCACAAGCACACTGCCTATGTTTCTGAACTGAAAGCCAAGCTCCACGAGGAGAAAATGAAGGAACTTCAGAGTGTCAGAGAGCTCCTGATCCGGCAGCACGAGCAGGAGGTGGCAAGAATGGTGAAGATCAAAGATGGTGAAATTCAGCGTTTGCAGTCAACAGTGAACGTCCTGCGGGACGGGGCGGCTGACAAAGTGAAGACAGCGCTGCTGAGCGAAGCAAAGGAGGAGGCTCGCAAGGCATTCGACGGCGAACGAATGAAGTTGCAACAAGAGATCTTGGAGCTGAAATCTGGCAAAAAGCAGCTTGAAGAAGCTTTGAACAACATCATGCAGGCAGATAAAATGAAGGCTGCCGACCTGCGCACGGCTTATCAGTCCCACCAGGATGAGATTAATAGAATAAAGCGGGAATGTGAGAGGGAGATCCGCAGGCTGGTAAGTTCATTAAGTAATGCTGTTTATTTCAGTTTGTAGCAGGTATTAATGCATTGCTGCATGTGCTCATAAATATCTTTGGCAGTGACATCTTTCATCAGTACTGATTGCTACAATGGGCCACTATTTCCACTACTTTTTCCTCTTTACAGCAAAGATGAACCTTGTCTCCATGGCTTATGTAGCCAAAAGCTTTATGTTCTACCAAATGGAAATGAGTCAACCAGTTCTTTCCAGGATGAATTTTCTCAATAGATTAAAGAAATACACTTTCCCTTTCCTACTTACTCAACTATACTCTCAGTGAACAAATCAGGCATTGCTCATCTGACAGTGCAAGAATACCTTTGTGAGATGGCAAAACTAACTTCTCGTAGAGTTTTATCTTTAAATTGGAGGAACTAATTGCATGAAACAAGATGGTGTCTTTGCTTCTTCTGCACCTTTATCCAGGTCGTTGAATTTTAAGCGCTGTTGACCTTTTTTAATTTTCAAAATCTTTGATTTTTCTCTAGCAGCAGAAAAGTTAGGGCCTAGGACAGCAGGCTTTTCTTCATGCTTCATAAACCCTAGGGCTTCAGCACAGATGGCAGACTGTGCTGTTTGTATAACATCGAAAACCAGGCGATATTTCCTGACAAGGGGTGCCCTAAATATTTCATATTATTTAGCTTTGGAAAATGTAAAGACTCTAAGATGGGCTGTACACAGTAGTACCTTTAGAGAGGTCTTCATCAGATGATAATTCTGTTTGGTACCGTGATATTTTCCATACATATGCATATATCTAATTATTAATTTGCACAGACTAGCAGTGCAATAGCTATGGAAATAAAATCTAAACTTCTAATATGCATAATATTTATTTTATGTCAAGAAATACAGAATTCAAATAGAAGGAAACATCAGTTTCTTTAAGAAAATATCATGGCAGTTTGCATTTGCACAGATATGACTTCTTATTTCTTGTATTCCTTAGGAAAAATTTCAGTGAGGGCAAGATATAAATGTGTAATATCTGTTTAATGGTTGTGATTTTCTGTCTGAGACAATGAAAGCTTTTCATGCAGTAATATTTATGCTGTAAATGAATTGGATGTTGATCGAGTCTCAGGGGTATTATTTTCTTCATTAATTAAAGACCACTGCAAAGACTGACAATGTGGAGTTTCTGCAAACATAATTACTTTCATATTTTGTTCTCTATTGTAATGTAGAATTCTAAAATCATGACTGTGAAGTACAGGCAATTTTAAAAGGTATTAACAAGGAGAGAAGACTGATACATTGTGGTATGTGTTTTTCTTGAGGACATTTTCTAAATGAATTTAACCTTCTCAAAGAGGGTTACCTCACCAAAAAATGATGAGGTGAGGCACGTAAGTGGTGCATCCCAAATTCTGTCATGAGAAGTCACCCCAGTAAATACACCTTTGCTGTGCCTTTGAGTGGTATTTTAAAGGAAATACTTAATTTTTCTTTTTTAAGAATAAAAGCTTTCAGACTTCTGTGGTGCAAGGTTGATGAAGAAGGGCACTCTGCTTTCTGTCTGGCACACAAAAATCCTGTCAATCATTCAGAATTATAATTTGAGCCTTGCTGGGCCTCTTACGCTGAAAAGGTGAATGTATTGGAGTAGTGTGTAGATAACTCTGGTTCCCTCTTCCCAGCACCAGAGGAAACCTCATGCTGATGCCATGGCCTTTCATGGGAAATGTTTGTATCTTCCTTCAGGAGGCTGGTGCTGCCTTGTAGTACCTTGACTCCTTTCATATAATGAATTTCAACTTTTGCATTAAATTGTATGGTTTGGGGTTTTTTGCGAGGGGTGTTTCTTCTAGGAGTTCATAGCAATTTAGGCAGTTGTTATTGCATAGGGTGCTCTTTAAATCTGGGGTGAGGTAAAAAATACTGCAAGGTTCCTGGATGCTGTTCTGTTCCTTTGAGAGTGCCAGTGGGATTATAGAGTCTGATCATCAGGATATTTTCCTCTCTCTTTTCCCCTCCACTTTAATTAGTTCAAGGGATGCTTGCCTTCAATTTCAGTTTAACCCTATCAGCTCTGGATTTGGGGTGCTCAATTGGTTCTCACCCTTCTGGAATGAAATGCCAAGGATGTGACAGGCAGTGTTATTAATATTAGCACAGTCCTGTTACTGAACTTCAATTAATATGCCCTTTTGTATGTGTGTAGTGTTTTATGGCACTATTAAGAAACCAGCATCTTTGGGATTAACAGCCTAAGTGTGCTGGTCATTCTGTAATTCAAATTCAAATAGAGTAATTCAGTGTGCAGTCTGATTGTCTTGTCAGACTTGGCTGATTTATTTTGCATTTCAGATCACAGGTTACTTTTGAAATATATTTCTTACAGATGTTGCAGCTGGGCAAAATAAGAAATCAATATTTTTGCCATGAATTGTAATACTGATGACAAATTTGAATAAAATCTTTCAATTCTTGGCAGTTATCAAAAAATAGGTATTGAGAAAGGAAAATAGGAAAATCCATTGACTATGGATATTGATACAGTTATATTGAGTACATTAACAGACATGCTTGTGTTGTACAAATGTCAGTATTTTAGAAATATGATCAATCAGTTATAAGATTGTCTTCATAGTCTTGAATTAAGCAATGAAAAATACTCAAAAAACCTCAATAGACACAATATTGAATGGGGAATAATAAGGCAAAATAAAATAGCTATTTGGCAAAAAATACAAAACACTTTCTCTGTGCAGTATGAAATTGTATTGGAATTTGTCTATTCCTGTAACTGACAATAGAACAGTGATATAAATGTTTGCGTTAATTTAAGGAAGTCTAGATGATGTGGATTTCATTCCCCTACCCTCAAGAAAATACATCCTTTTTGTATTTATGCATCAACACAATGTGCTGGCAGCTAAGAAACCAGAAGTAAAAATAGCTAGTGACAAACTGGAGAGACAAATGAAATGAATGTCTTAAAAGTAAAGAGGCACCTCGGAGAATAAGATGAGAGCAAGAAGAGCTATTACTTGATTCTTTAGCCTGTATTTTCTGATGAGTCTGAACACTTGTATTGTTCTATAGAATGTCAATACAGATTCATAGAAAGAATTAACATTAAAAGCCAGCAAATGAAAGTAAAGGGAAAAAATCAGAAATAGTAAACTGAAAAATAATATGCATGAAGGAAAAATGTTAAACGCTGTTTTTATGGCTCAAATTGGGGGTTTGTTAAAGGTATACAAAATCGTAGTTGAACATTTTTGTTCCTGGAGGTTCAGTGTCAACAGACTCAAAGCATACATCCTGCTGAGGGCTGCAGATGCAAGAGTGTGCATACCTTAATAACACTATGTCAATAGGCTTCTATTTTAATGACATCGTTGTAAGTGGCATGTCTGGTTTCCTTCTGACATCTAATTCAAGTGAATTTAATACAGACCCCATTCATGGTGACAAGAAGTTGAGTTTATTGTTTTTATGAAGTAGCCTGAAGAGCAGAACTGTACTACAAAGACATTCAATGTTTAATTTAAGTTTAGAAAAAGTACACAAAAGAACAGTTTATTTCATCTGATTTTAATTAGGCCTTGATTAAGCTTCCCGTTTAACTGACTTACTTGGTTTTAGAGTCAGGTTTAAAGTTAGTTTTCAGCAGTAAGTAAAGTCTCTCTCCTTTGCCTGGCATTGCTGAAATAGCATCCTCACATTGCTGGTGAGCTTTGGAAACAAACCAACTTTACTCTGTTAGCAGCACAGCTGAGAAGGAAGGCATGGCTAGTAATTATATATCCTACTAATTACAGGTTACACTTGTTCTAGGACTACTTGCACACTGTTTTTAAGAAGGCCCTTACTTTGCAAGATGTGTTTCTCTAGGTACTATTTTTGCAGAGATAAAAATAATGACACTTAACAGTGCTTGACTTGAAAAATATATTCAAAAGCCCAGTCATTAAAAGGATATTGAATTATGGCATCACTGATCTACTCATTTATGGTATTTCTTGAATAAGAAACTTTATGTTTATTTTGTGAACACGGGTAATATAAACATAATATTTAAACTTTGGAATAAGCAGATGACACTTGCATCCTGCATTTTATGGTGTATGGTTTTAGGAAATACTGTTTCTTATATTGGAAATGTCTTTAACATCAAGCCTTTATCTAGTTAACATCTAAATACCATTCTACCCTGTTAAAATCTTTACACACACAGTCTTCCTAAATGTTATTAAACAGCTTGGATTGAAATTGATTAAAAGACTTATTTCACTTTAATGTAAAGTAGTCCCAGTTTTCCTAACCACGAAATAATTGTAAAAGATTCCACAGATCCTATCACATGCACAATAAGGTCCCTGTTTAACCAGGCACACAGTACACTAGATGAATTAAATTTGCACGTTTCAATTGTATTTTCAAATACCATCGTAAAAACTGTCTGAAGGGTAATGTGACAGTACTGCAGGTTCATACTTACAAGGCAAAAAATCCTTTTGCTGTTAATAGAATCAAAGTAAAAAAAAATTGTTTTCACTAGTGTTTTTTAGAAATTCCAGATCAGCCATGATTTATGGAGACAGATGCACCATTTAAGTGTCCTTATTCTCCTTAGTCCAAATTATCTTGCTGCATACATTAAAAGCTTCTTCCAGTGTGGAACTCGTATCCTGTTTGGTGTTTGCCAGATATATATAATGCAGTACATGGAAGAATATAATTCAAACTATTAGATGAAGCAGTTTTTAAAGGTAGAAATTGAGGCAGTTTCACTGAAACTTCCCTTCAAGGCAAAAACCCTCTTATGGAATAAGCTTATGTACCATTTATATTCATATTTTAAAATATTATTTCAGTTTTATGTCTGTGTATAACACTGCATCTCATAATTTAAGTGAAGACTTCTGAAAGACTGAGAGTAATACATTTTCAGAATTAAGAATTAGACTGTTCCAGTTCAGTACAAAACAAAATTTCAACTCATGTCCTTCACAAATTCCTATTTTCTAACCTTGCAAAACTCTTAATATTTGTCTGTCCCTAGTGTATTATTCAGCATTGACATTCCATATCTGAACTGCAGTATCATACAATCACAGAAAAATGTAGGTTGTGAGGGTCCTCTGAAGGTCACTGCCCCAATGTCCTTCTCAAAGCAGTGCTGCCTTCCAAGTTGGATCAAGTCACTCTGTGCCTCTTCCAGCCCAGTTTGAAAATCTCCCAAGTTGAAGTTCAACAAGTCTGTGTGACAGCCTGCCCCAAAGCCTAGTCACTGATAAACTTCCTTCTTCCTGTAACTTTGATTGTCACTCCTGTCCTTCTGCTGTGCATCTTGGAGAAATGTCTGCTTTGTTCATCCCTGTGTGCCCCTTGAGACAGCTGAATGGGTGTCTGACACTGTAATGCATCCTGCTGCCTTCCCTTGGCTGGCTCAGCGAGCCTGGCACCCTTATTCATCCCTTGAATGCTGAGTGCTGCAGCCCCATAGTGGTCTTACTGGCCTTCCTCCAGTTATATGGCACTTATGCCAGTTTGTCAATACCTTTTTTGTGCTGGTGAGCCCAGAAGTGGCTGCTCTGTTCCTGGTGTGGTTTCACAGGTTCTCAATAAAAGGCTAAATTGCTTCTCTATTCTTCTGGCTACACTCCTCCTGGTTTGGCACTGTATGAAGTTAACTTCAGTTATTGTAAACTCTCACCACTGACCCATATCGAACTTGCCCTCCAGGACACCAAAATCCTTCCTTTTTTCTTTCTTCTTTCTTTACTCCCAGTGCAGAACTGCCAGCTTCATTTGGCATCCAACCTTTTTGGTTGCAGGCAATTGAACTCTCCCAGGGGCACGATATTGTACCTGTCAAGCAAACTTCATGAGGGTTTTTTGGCTCATTTCTCCAACATTTCTAAGTCCCTCTGAATGGTGTACTTGTCCTCTAGCGTAGTAACAGCTCCCCCAGATTTGATGTCATCCACAGATTTGAGGAAGATGCTTTCTGTTTCCTTATTTGAGGAATTGATGAAGCTATTGAAATGTGTTATTCCCTTCAGTTTTCAGGGAATGAAATTTAGATGACCAGATAGAATACTTCTATGTTCTAAGTGATTCAGCAACTATTTTTCAGTAAAATGTGAAAAATAGTAGAAGCAGAAGTTTAACACTCCAGCAATCCCCAGAATTACATACTTTGCAGCAGTGGCAACTATTTTTTGATAACATTCATGTTCTCCCACGTTCCCATTACTGGGATTTTGCCATTTTAAGGCAGTGAAATTTGTATCTATGTTGCATTCAGCACTGGGGATAATGCAGACACCTTTTGTCCCTGAAAATTCCGGAGGGGAGGAACAGTTGGCTGTTGTCAGGGGCACTCCCTGACCCTTCTCTGGCTGAGGAGAAGGGTGGAGTCCAGCTTTTCTCACTTCACTTGTGCAGTGGCACTTACCCATGAGTTTGGATTCCTAAACAAAGTGTTGAATTTTGAGACTGGAAAGCTGAGCTTTGACTCATCCAGTGCAGTTGTGCAAGGTTGGGCAGAGCCTGCTGTAGCCTCCTTCTTGGCCACTTAAACCCGCGTGTGTGTCACACACAGCTGCTGATCCCAAATAGGAGGCTGCTGCCCTGGATTTTGCCATCTGTTTGAGATGCATGTTTCAGCTGCATTCTAAGGCTGAGCTAATCTCCTTCAAAGACCCTTCCACTACCTCCAACATTGTAGGACTGCAAATAATACTTGACTTTCTGTCCTCCGAAGATTTATGCTTGTCCTCTCAGGAGCTAACGGGGCAGCATTCCAGCTAGACCTTGTTTTAGCCTGAACCAAGCAGATCTAATGAATCCTTTTTTATAGCATGTGCTCAGCATTTTGTGTTTGTTCTTAGTATTTTCTGAAAAGTCTGTTATGGTAGGTAGGTCACAAATTTGACTTTTATATCTCCTTAAAAAATATGGAACAGGATTAAAACCCCGCAAAAGCTACATATGGTGTGACACCTGGACAAAAGTATTATAATGCTTGTATTACTTAGTTCTGCTACATTTTTCATGTTTTTGACTGCTTGTTCATTATAGCTCTGTCAATAAACATTTCAGATATGTAGCAGGAGAAATCCAGTAGTACAAGTTGTAAGCTGCTACAATAATGGCTTTTGAGAAAGATGTGAGAAACTTCCTATCAGTAAGTTCTGGAATTTTTTACCTATGTGGCATTTCTTGTATAATTTATGAAAACTTTTAATATATGTCTTGCCTATGAGATTCACACACTTAAAAAGCTACTGGGAGAAAATATTGTTGGTTTAGAAAAATTACACACTAAATTAAGTCATATCTACCTGTGTCTGTGACCCTTACTACTCTACTGGATGGCTGTCATCTTTTGTCCCTTTTCCCCCCAGGGTTCCTAAATAAGCAGCAAACATTTAAATAGCTGACCATGTCTGGTGTAGAAAGTGCATATGTGTGCACAACACTGCAATATTTGAATTCCTCCTTCCAGGTGGGCTTGCAGCTTCAGATATTGATTGCTGTCAGGTTTTGGTGTCCCTTTATTAACACAAAAGGTGTTAATTCCATCTGGTTCAATTCTTGCATGTTTTTTTGAGTAGCATCTCCTTTTCGATCTTCCCAGTAACCAGCAATCCTTGTGTCAAGGTAGTCCTATTTTCAGTGTCAGGCATTTAGTATAAAGATTAGTTAAATTTCTTCTGGAGAAGAGCACTGTAGAATTTTATTTCTTCTTTTTATTTCTTCCAGCTGGCTAGGAGATAACTATGACAGGGATGGGTAAAGAGGAAGGTCTTACACTTGGCCATGCAGCAGCTGGCTTTTTCCATTTTGGAAACTGAGTATGTCACTGCCTTGATAGATGTGGCTTTTAATTCCCTGGGAATTTCTCTTTCAACTTTGTGAGAGGCTAAAGTTCCCCCAAAGGTCTGTGACTTTCCTTCACTGTAGCTATTGAAGTGTGGGATAATTGGCAGGAGATACTTTTTCCAATGACTGGCTTGGTTCTCTTTCAGGGTTGATAAATATTATTAAAAGACTCATTTCTACCCATTTCTCTTAGCTTTTAGGAGTCAGTTAGATACAGATACATGTTCTGAGGTACGTGGGTAATTTTGGCACAGACTATAAATGCTAGTTCTTCATTGACATAATACAGGTAGTGCCCGTGTTTGGGACCTAACATTTGACAGCACAAAACACATTAAGAAATGGTACTTTAGAAAGCTCTAATTTTATCCAAGAGCTCCAGAGTTACTTACATTACTCAAGGTGATTTCTCAGTAATTTCCCTCTGCAGGTGCTTGTCAGTGATCCTAGTTTCTTTAAAATAGTCTTTTAGAGAGTATTACTGCTACTTTTCTTCTCAAAGTATATAATTGAAAATGTGTTCTAACCTCATGTTGCTCCACTGCCTTCCTGTCACAGACTTTTTGTATTGAATTGTACCATGCTTAACTGCATTAAAAATATCACTATTCTAAAGTGCATTGAAATCCATGCAAACCAGAATGTAAGAGTTCATGTGACCCTGTTTTACTTTGTAGCCCCAAAAAGCAGGCAAATTGGTTTTGAACTGAGAACAAATTTGAAACCAAATCAGCCAGTTGGAAGGAATTTCTGGGATAGTATATTTGATTTAATGCAATAACTGTAAGCTCAATGCATGGATTGGGATCTCATTGTGCTAAGTACATTGGAAGAAAAGATAGTGTCTTAGTGAGAGGTCTCAAACGTGTTGTCGTACAGGCAGGAACACACAAAAGCAGTGGTAGGAGATTAGTGCAGTCAGGTTCCAGTAGCCACGTGCTATTCCTTCAAGTGGGAACAGTGCCAATAGAGGAAAACAGGAAAATGCTTTTTAATCTGATCTGCTGAAGGGCTTCTGTGCCTCACAGCTTTCTCTCTAACTCTGTCACTTAGTCTAATCAAAAATATTACTTCTCTTTTAGACCATGTAGATTCTCAGACCTTCTTGGCTATGATAGTGTTGCTTCCACAATATGTGCTTGATCAAAATAGCAAGCAGCAGGGAACCTGGATTAATCCATTTTGATTTTCATTTCCCTAATGGAAGATACTCTTCTCCCCTTTAAAATAGAGACCTTATATATGGTGTAATATACGTACCTAATGCATACCTAATTATATTAGGCTGTTTTCCTTTATGCTGCCAACTGTTTTTTCTTTCATGCAACAAAATTTGGGTCTAGTGGTTCTCTAGTGGGACAGAACTGACACAGAGAATTTGAGCTTTTACAACTTCTAGAATATATAAGACTAGGCTAAACTAGTGTCTCTTGTGAATGGTTGACCTTTCTTCTATGACAGCTTGTGTTCAGTTTAAACCTAAACCATCTCACTCTTTTTCCTAGTCGTGTACCTCCTGGGTCCTTGACCTGCAGTCACTCCCACATGGAACTGAGGGATGTTGCATTGCTGTAAAATATCTCTTCCTTTTTTTTCCTTGCTCTGGAGTAACTTTTGCTCTCTGTTGAGAAAGCAGGCGAGGAGGATGACAAAATTTGCTTTGTACTATGCAGTCTGGAAAATGTAGTAAGTCTTTAGATCAGGCATTGGGGTAAATTTAAGAATTTAAGGCATTAACTAGTTTGATGTGGTAGCGTTGGATGAATATAGGATGGAAATGTTCTCTTGAAAAGAGAATTGTTTCAAGCCTCAGGCTTCTGAGACAGAACTTAGAGGTGCTCTTGCTGCAGTTCTGTTCATCTTTATCAGTTTGTGGTAAGTTGCTTTCTTTAAAATTCTTTGTGCTGTTGCAGAGTTCTGTGTGTTTGTGTGTGCGCACACATGCATTTGTTTACATGAGTGAGTGGTTCTCTAGAGTTTGCCTGCAACTTAGAATAGATCTGCAACCATTACAATTATATTGCTATTTTAAATTATTTTCAGTGTCTCAAAGATTTTTCTGTTTGAAACATGGGACATTTGTTTGGTTTATTTGGAAGTTTGAGCACATACTGATTTTTTTGATGGGGAAAAGAGTGGTAAGAAGAGCAGAGGAGAATTCTTTGTTCCTGCTTTCCTCTAGCCCCCACCCCAAAGCCATGCTCTTTCATGGCATTTCTCTCTTAATTTGTGTGAGCTTGTGTGATCAATGGCAATGTGCGAGGAGGGTGACATGGGAGTGACTGCACTGGTCACATCTGTTTCAAAAGATCAGTTCAGCAAGTAGCAGACATACCAAGATTGTTGCCTTCCGTTTTATTCCAACTTAAAACATATGTCGTTGCATTTACCATTTAAGTTCTAAGAATAGGAAGAGTATGAAATATGCTACTAGTTAAGTAACTGAAATCAGGACTGCCTATGTAACCTTGGGTCTTTTTATTAAATGTGTGCCTTGCATGGACAAATTCCTGTGTCAGTTATATGGATGGTCAGTGTGAACACCTGTGTAATTGAAAGCAAAACTGTCCACAGTGTTTAGTTACATGGCATTTTTTCCTTCCAAGGGCTCCCTGACAGATCGGTGTGCATGACAGATAGCATTCAGTAAATGAGGCAGCTGCTTAATTTTTGTCATTGCTCACTGCACAGTCCCTCTGAAACCACCCTGCATGTTGCAACTTCTTCATTAATAAAAACTTCACTCTTTTCCTGTAAGTCTTTTTTGGCATAGTTGAAAGTCTCAAAAATGTGAATTGACATACTGGGAAGTATTGTTTTTATTTACTATATGAGGAGTTGGGACCCAGCAACTTTTCTACATCAGGAGAGGAATCTGCATCAAAACCAATATTCATCAGTTCCAGTTAGAACTTAAAAGTAGTCTAGACCAGATTGTTCACTTCAAATCTGACCTTTTTATCTTTGATCATGGTTCAGCCAGGCCATCTCCTGCCACTCAGGGTTCTTTAAACAAGCTTATTTCATGTGCTTTGTAGACTGTGAAAGGATTAAGGCAAGAGTCCTGAAGAAGCAAATTGCATCCAATCATGTAATCTCATTGTGTTAATCCTGTACATCACTTAGATTGAACTATAAATTGCTTGTAACACTTTTTTTCCTTTTTCTCCTTTTTTCTTTTGGTGTAACTTTACATAAGGACTTCTCTGGATGTAGGACTATAATAAACAACACATGTATGATTTAACAAGTTCATGATTTTATTTTATGTTTTCAAATAAGATTATAATAGTTTTATTTTCAAAATTCCATGGGTTTATATTGGCCAAGAACACAGTTTTGTAAACTGAAGGAGATACAGCACAGTTCAACAAATACATTGTGAATGGTTAACATTCTTGCTAAGAAATCAGTTTCTATAGTAACTGCTTCAGATTGTCACTTCCTTCCTGGAATAGTACCAAAGTGAATTTAACACTGATGCTGCAGGGGACAAATCCTATGAGAGCTGCAATAGATGCCTGCGAGCAGGGTGCTTTATTTGGTATGGAGATGTATGAACACACAGTTCAGTAACCAGAGAGGCTGTTGAAGAACTATTTCTTCCTACCCCTTTTTCTAATGCTCTGTGTGCATTTACTTTTCTCCTTCTACACAGAGACTAGTCCTCATTTGAATCTTGTAACAAGGGCACATAAAATACATAGGTATGCTTAAGATTTTAAGTATAAATATTGTGCATGTATATGCTACTAATTTTTAAATGTCTGTGAGGAGATTCACCACATGTGATTTTCACTAATAAAGAAAGAGTCAACATGGGGCAAATGTTTATGGCTCAAGCTTTGAAACGAAGCCCAGGTAAGTTTTAAAAGGTGTGTTTGTCTTATCTTGTATTACCCCTGTTTCTTCTGAAACATAGTGAAGGGAGATTTTCCTGATTTTAAAAGTATATCACCAGATGAAGGGGATGTTTTCAGTGCTTATATGTTCAGTTTCACAGTATCTTTGCGTCTGGTTTTGTTTGTCCCTTGAGTTGAGACTATATCCAGCAATGTCATGATCAAGTGAGAGCTGAGACTTGTTTAAGGAGGGAGGAAAAGGATTCAAAGGAGATAGATTTCCTTTTTTTTTCTGGCAATGACATTTTGGGTGCTGGTACAATTCTGACAGAAACTGAACTTTGTTTTTGCAAGTTTGTGGGTATGCCTGCAGTGAGCAGTTGGGGATGTTACAGAAACTTCCTCTTGCATTATTTCTTTCCAGATGGATGAGATAAAAGGCAAGGACAGGGTGATTCTGGCTCTGGAGAAAGACCTTGGTGTCCAGGCAGGCCACACACAGAAACTGCTCCTTCAGAAAGAAGCTTTGGATGAACAGCTTGTCCAAGTGAAGGAGGCAGAACGGTACCACAGTAGTCCTAAGAGAGAGCTTCCTGCAGGAGTAGGGGATATCACTGAACTCATGGGAAGTCCGGTAAGAAAACTGGTTTTATTTCAGCTGTTCAACACAGGATAATTGCTGCCTGGCTGTTCACATTGGATTTGTGGTTACTTTTAAAATGCTGCAAGGACCAATTAATGGTAGATGGCCCTGCACTGTACTGTGCTGTTCCACTGATGATTGAAAAACTCCTTGGACCTCTTAAGTTGCAAACAATGTTGAAAAATATGATGATACAGAACTTCTAGAATTTACATTGTGATCCTCAACTGTGAATCCCAGTATTTTTTTACCATCTCATTACTATGAGAATATTTTAACATTGGCAAATAGGTACTCTACTTCTCAAGAACTATCCCATGTGCTTTTAATCTAGTGGTTTAATCTGGTCCTATGGACTGGAACTGTTTTAGCTGAGAATAAGCAATCTGGTGAGAAGTAACCTGTTATACATGCAATACTATTTATTTAGGTGTTTGGTTGTTTGCTTTTTTTTTAGTTGTTAGACATTTACATACCTTTCACAAGCAGACACTGTTCATGTAGCATTTTCACAGGATGTTAGTATTTAGTGTTTCAGCTAATTAAAGTTTTCCAGACATTGATGTATGAGTCTGTTTTAAATTTACACAATCCATTTGCTAAACCATGATATTAAATTAAGGCTAGTAAAATGTTTTTTTAAAGGCAGTTTTATGTATCTATATGTTTTTGATGTCAAGGAGCAGCATTTGGATGAACGAGATGTGCGGAGATTTCAGTTAAAAATCGCTGAACTGAATGCTGTAATAAGGAAGCTGGAAGACAGAAATACTCTCTTAGCAGATGAAAGAAATGAACTGGTAAATTAATTAGTAATAACACAGATGGTGACTGGGAGGGCATCTTTATGGCAAAAGATTTAATGTTGGAAAGTCAGTGTTATAAATAATTTACAAATTAGTCCTGGTTGGCCTCAATCAATTATATCTGAATATTACAGAGATTCTGTAGAAATTAATTTTGTGACTATGGAAGACATGGATGAAATCTTTCTAGTTCAACAAAAATAAAAATGTACAAATATGTTTCGGGTTCATTGTAATCAAATTGACTGGTATCTTGCCTGTGGCATTGTGTAATGATGCTGTGTAAAACATGCATAATCTATGCCCTTAAATTACTGCATTAATATTTTTGAAATTTGACATTGTTTTTGTGACATGCTTGTGCTAGCTAGGAGTTAAAAAAGCTTTCTTGTGTTAGTGATGAGAAATTCTCTTCATTTCTCAAGGGAAATCTCTTAAGTAGGTGAAATTATCCTAGGAGAGGGATAGTAACTTACAAAGAAAGGATATGACATGAATTTCAAGAATGAATTTTATTAGCTTGCATCGCTACTTAATTGCTTGTACTGAGGTTAATGGTAAAACTCCCATTGACTGCAGTGGGAGATGAGTTTCACAACAGGAATTTTTACACATGTCCTGTACCTGTAATGCCCTAATTCCAGTGACAGTAGTAAAGATTTTTCATTCTAAACAGATGGAACCTATGTATCTGATTCTAAAATAACACTATTATGTATGGTGAGGGCTGCAGTGGGGCCATGTGTCAGTCCTGTAGATGAGTGAAACTCTTGACATCTTGGTGAAACACTGACATCTTCCTCCTTGCTTTGTCAGTCTTAGCTCTTCATGTTGAGATAAGAAGGTTTTGCTTTATCATAAAGGGACTTGATTTAGTTATGACTTCTCAGAGATTATCTGAACTAATTTTTGAAATTTTTTTGTCCAACATCATGCCTGAATCTATGTTCATACATGTTGAACAACTGAACAATGCTAGAAAGCTTTGGATGAATTCAGAATACCATTGTGTCTTTTTCATTAACACTTTCTTCTTTAAATAGTTGTATAGTCTAAATAGCCTATTCAGAGGACAAAAATTGATTCCTCATTAACAATTGAAGTTTCTTGGCATAAGAAGAACATGTGTTTTAGCCTGGGTATACTTTGCCATTTTTCCTAATTTGCCTGGGCCTTTGTTGTTTTGGGTTTTTTCCCCTCACTGGTACAGTTGCTTTTCTCTGCATCTTGCCTTTCTTTCAAGATAATCCAGCCTTCTAATCCCCTTTCTGTGGGCATATGTAATTCAAAACATCCCTGAAGAATGAAGTATTGCAACATGTATCTTTGAGATAGTGTCCCTCTAGATGGAGAGTTTGTCTGACTCATTCAAGAGCTCTTCTTGATTCTTGATTTAGAGGAATAAGAAATATATTTTAAAAGAGATATGGAGGAGGTTTTAGCATATTGTGAGACAATATCATGTAAAACCAGTAATATCAATAAGGCCACATGATTAAGCACTGAGAAAAATAATCTTCTCTGGAGAGTGAAACAGACAAGCAAGTACTCAGTGAAATTATCTTAGGAAAAAGATTGCCTTTTTTTCTTTTCCAGTTAAAATTCAGTAAATTTAAAAATCTCTTGATTGGAAAAAAATAGACTTTTTTCCTCAAAAAACCAGCTCATGAAATAAAAGGATTGAAATACTGAATATACACAAATAAAGAAAGAGCAGCAATTTGCTTCATGTAATTGTCCAACATTGTAAAACCACAGGAACAAAACCGAGCAGCTTGAAAATGTCAGCAGAATGCTGAGATTGAATCTGTGCCCTCTGGCTGACTTTCTCATTGCTCTAATTACACATTAGGTGAAGGGTTTTTTAAAGTGGAGTAGGAAGAGTGTCCTCCTGCTAAGAGATAATTGGTGAGAGCAGCTTGATTAGAGACCTAGTTGGTCACAAGAAGCTTATATACATTGAGATGAGTTTGTAAAGAAATCACTATTATGGATCATCATAAGTGTTTGCCAAGAAAAAAGTCCAGTGACCAGACCTAGTCCTTAGTTCAGCAGTAGTCTATATCAAACAGCACTTAACAAAAGAGCTAAACTTTCTGAATGAAGAAAGGCAAATGAAAACACACTCTTATCTTCTTTCCTACAATGGTAAACTAAAGCACAGCTAACTCTGTTCCTTTACCAATTGCAGCTGAAACGTTCTCGAGAGACAGAAAGTCAGCTGAAGCCTTTGGTAGAAAAAAATAAGAGGATGAGCAAAAAAAATGATGATATGTTGCAATGTATTCAGAGAATGGAAGAAAAAATAAAAAATCTATCAAGGGAAAATGTAGAACTGGTAAGTAATCATCTCTGACATCATATTATAAGAACATATTGCACACATTACTTTGAGGTGGAAGTGCTTGTACTCCAGCACAAACACATCAGTCTCCACGTTGGGATGATGCAACTGTCAAATTCAGACAATGCAGCTGAATATTCATATTCAGAATTCAGAGTGGCATGTGCTTTGTGTTGTATCAATTCACAATGAGGGAAAGGATCACAGATAGGTAAAATATTTTTGCAGGCTTTAAGTAGGTATGACTAAAAATCAGCTTTAATAAATACTGCTTTTATGATTACAAGTCAGAACTGAATTTGAATGCATGTACTATGCTAGATCCCTGAGTTCACTTGTCTGCTAATTTTTCCCCAGAATATGTTCTTTGATTCCGTTTTAAAATACCTTATGTGAAAGATTAATACTGAGGCATACAGAATGTGTACTTTTTTTGTTGAAAGAGACCTTGTGTTGTAGTGGAGTATACACTAATGAATCCAAAGAACTCTTGATTGCTAAATCACATGTGAGAATTTACCTCCAGTTACAGCAAGACACTTTAAAATGTTATTTATGTTTAATTTTTTTTTTTGGTAGAAAGAGAAATTATCTACACAACCACCGCTGAAGAGACACACGTCTTTGAATGATCTCAGCAGCACACGAGAGGAACAAGAAATTGAATTCCTTAGACTGCAAGTCAAAGAACAACAGCATGTTATTGATGATCTTACAGTGGTAATGTTTATGACTGGTATACACATGTGCATGCACACACATCTATAGGCAAGCTAAAGATCTGAGAGGAATGTTTTAACTCCAGTTGTAGTAGTGATACAGAAGTAGTTTTTTGGTGTCAAAGGGTTCTTGTTGTTTCTCAGGTAGTGAATGAGTTTCTTTGGAATGTGTATGGATCTTTGTATTATGAAATATTTACCTATTAGGAGCTGCTCATGAAGGAAGTGCATCATCAGTCCATTATTTACTTACAAAACTGGGTGCCAACAACTAAGGAACTTGAGGAAAGAACACTTTCCAAGACTTAATTACTAAAATATGTTGGATGTAAATCCTGGTGCAAAGTGAAGCACTAGAAGTTCTCCTAAAAGAAAGGAGCATGCATGATGGCATTAATTTCACCCGGCTAAGCATGTCTAACTGATCTGGTCACACCAGCTGTCCTTATAACAGATGGGGAGAAATGTATGCGGGTCATCAGACCAAAGGTAGCAGCATGGTTTAGGATTAGAATTGCACAGCTGCTACCCTCTGACTGTGAGGGTTTCTTAAGGTGATGCTCACAGATCTTTGCACTATTTGATCAGGAATCTCAAACTGTGCTAGAGGTGTCTAGTGCTATTAAGTGCAATTTATGATACTCCCTTCTGGTGCTAGCAGAAATTCTGTACCGTCTCTGACCCTTGCTCTTCTGGAGCAGCTTCTGGAACTCAGGCAGACTCAGACATCCCAAATGGCACCACTGACAACTACAAAATGACAAAAAGAATTTCAGAGCATTCTGTCCACATAGAAAATTAAAGGATTGGATACAGCTTTGAAAATAAAAACAGGAGATCCAAAAATATAAAAAACAAGGTGTGTTATTGCTGTATCTGGAACATTTCCTCTATTGGCAGTTTCTCCGAGATTTTGACCCTGGATTTTTCTCTGAAATCAGTGCCAAAGATTGATGTCTGAGTGCTTTGTCCAGTGTCATAGTGTTACAAGCTGCAGGATGTTACTCAGACCCTATGATGTAGGGTCTGGTTCACAGAGCAATGCTGCTGTACCTTCCAAATACAAATGTACAGGCAGGGACGGTGATATGATATTAAATGTGCAGTATATGGCAGATAGAACCTCACTTATATTTCAGTGTAGAGTGGATATGAAAGGACTCTCTTTTTGCTGTCTCAGATAGTGATGTGAGGAAATATAATGTGTATCCTGACTGACCAAATAGTATTAACTTGTGTTTAGTGTGAAAGTAAAATAAATAACTATTTTAAAATATGGTTTCATTTTTGCTTTTTTTCCAATTTACAGATAATATTCCACTTGCAGAAATAAGTTAAACTGTTAACTAGGATTCTGCTTTGGTTGCCAGTACAAACTTACTGAGGCTGTGCCTTCAGTGTAAATGCAGTGGAATTCTACTCTTCATTCTGCTTTTGAATTATCTTTTCTGGCCCAAACCACAGCTCTACAGAATACAAATGTATCATAGTTATCAAGAATCACCCTAATGTCCCATACCTGACTAATACAAAACTCAGCAGCTTAACTCCAGCTGAGATCAATATGATACACAGAAATAAGACCATTAGTCTTAGGCAATAATGTCTGAACTGATTAACAGTGTCCTCTGTAGGATATCGGATACCTTTGATGTTATTGAAACCATGGGAACTTGAGTTCTCTCACAACTGTAGTGTTCTGGTTAATACTTACAAGGAAAGTTTTCAGGGTAAACTCAGATGATTGCAGAAGTTGCTACTGGTTTTTAATTGGCATTATTATTTTTCTGGTAGCTTGATGTATTTTGAGACAATAAATTAAGCAGTCTTCTTACAAACAAGGTTAGAAAGAGGAAGAACTGGGTTTTCGGAAGGGTTTGTTCATTCTGAACTGAAGTAAGAGGAAAGTCCATCTGTTTGGACACCTGCTTGGGAGGCAGGTGATCCCAGTTCATTCAGGGATTGTGCCTTAAGCAGGTACCTGAGAAGAGAGCATTTTTCTTCAACAGTATAAAATTAAACTATCTGGTTTTGACTTTAGTTTAAAATATTATATTGTTCTGCAACTTGAAATACCTGCATCATTCTACCTTGGCAGTCACTACTTTTCTATTTTACAAACCACATGCATTCAAGGTGTTATTTAAGTTGTTGTGCTTTTCTCAATTATTTTGTATTTTTGAAAACTTCATGCCTGGAACAATGTGCTGATAACTAATTTTATTGTGATTTCCACTGGGAGCTTCCTATTTGTCCAGTTTCTGAACTGAATGTAAAGCAAATAAATCTGAATAGAATAATACCATGCAGTGAGCAATAACTGCTAGAGAAGCACTTGGAACTGCAATCAGTCTTTTAAAAATAGAGGTGCTGCAAACAAAGATGCAGAGCTAAGGAAAGAATCAGGAAAAAACCAAGAAGACAGAGCACCTGCCTCCTGTGGTGTTGGGTTTTTTTTGCTTGCTCCTTTGCATTTTTTTACCTTCTCTTCCTCTTCTTTGTAATTCAAGACAGTATTGGATTTAATAATCTTGCATTTCCATTCATAATCTCCTCATGTTATGGTAGAGTCAGTATTAAAAAGACATCGACTAAGCTGACACAGACTGAGAGTGCCTTTGGATTTGAGACTTTTGCCCTGCAAGGATAAGTCACATGTAACACTATATCTGCATATGTTGCTTGTACATCAGAGTATGCCTGATACAATAACTCACAATTACTGAGACTGGACTCGTTTTTGGCTCCCGATCTGCTTCTTCAGGATGGTTGAACACTGCAGTGAGACTGTGAATTCTGTTTCCATAGTGAGCTTCTTGGTAAAAGAGTCAAAAGAACTGCCAGAAATCTGTGCCCAGTATTTAACAAAGCCTTTTCTTGCCAACTTCCCATCAAATGTGTGAAGTGTATGGCTGAAGGTTTGTTTGCTAAAGGGGTAAAGCTGCAGTACAGGGAGGTGTTCTATCAACATGGCTTTATTCAAAAGGATAAAGACATTGTGTTAGCTTTACCATAGGCTTTGAGAAAATGTTCATGATATTTCTCTGTGTTAGACCTATCTAAGTATAGTTTTAAAACAAACCCATACCAAAATGTTCTCTTTCCTTCTAGGAAAGAGAACGGTTATTGCGGTCTAAAAAACAGAGGAGGAAAAGTCTGAAGCCTCCAAAGGTGAGCAAACCTTCGGTTTTTCATGCATTTCTGTTGTTGTGAACAACACCTCTTTCAAATACTGCCTGAATTTAAAGCTCTACTCAATGGGAAAAATCCATTCTGTTTCCTCTGGTGAGTGCTTAATATTTTTAGGATAATTCAGGAATTGCAAATTTTTTACTGCACACAAGTGGTGTTGTTTTGGGGTTTGTTTTAAACAAACAATGAAGTTAAACTTTTAGCCCCTGTGGTCTAAATATTCAAGTGGCTTAAAGCCTAAATGATGTAATGACCTGAAACAACTAACATTTCAAAGGACGAATACTCAGTCCTTTTTAAAGAACATACACTCTTTAAATTACTTGTACCAACACAGTGCTTAATCACAATTGAAAACTTTGACTCATGCTGGGGATGTTACTGAAATTGTATTTCTGTATGTGATATATAAAAAGTTAGAAGGTTCCAACTATTCTGCTCTAGAATGCAAAGTACAAGTCAAAAATTTAGATTGTAGAAACAGAAATGTTTTGCTTTGGAATGTACCTTTAATGTTCATTGTATCATGTGCTTAAATTAATTTGCTCAATAATGGTTTTTGTGAAGTTGAACATTAGCAGCCTGGAGCATGTGAGGGGAGGGAAATGGGGTAAGATGGAAAAAATGGAAATGAAAGGGGAAGATATCATTATCATCTATATGGCAGCTTAAGATACATGTCATAAATGGGTGCCTGTTGTCAGTATGTTCTGCAGTCTATTCCTGGTGACCTCCAGGTGGTGCTTTTTTTATTGCTCTGTACTCTCTTAATGCCTGTATTCTGAAAAATGCTTTCTTTGGGATTCTCTATTTCACTGGTAGTTTCTTCAAATTCTGCTTCTTTTTTTCCTGTCTTTTAGATGGGAAAAAAAAGAAAAATTCAGAAGTAACAATAGATCTTGGCACATATATTTGCAGCAACTGTAAACCATTCTTTCTTGATGTAGTATAACTGGAAGGTTGTGTGTTGAGCAATTTTAAAAACAGGATGTTAAATCATATATATATATATGTGTATATGTATATATATGTATGTATGTTCGTATGTATGTAACTTCTACTGTAGTTTTTAGTCCTCTCTAATTATTGGCCTTTATCTGACTTTAAGTTTAATATGT
>VWZD01005774.1:1723484-1864120 GCA_013396695.1 Sakesphorus luctuosus
GTAAGATCTTTTGCTAAATTGTAAAGTTCCTAATGAAGCAAAACGAGTTAATTTAATTTTTAGGCATTGATAACTGGTGGTGCTAATTTCTATACTTAATAAATATGCATTCATGTCTTAAAAATGCTCTGTGTTAATAGAACTTCTTCTGACATAGACTCTGCACCCTTTCCTTTTACTTTTACCTATTTTGTCTTGAGCAACCTGATGCTTTTGTTCTATCTTCTTTTCCTTACTGATCAAAGCAAGACTTGCAGAACATGAGGATTGGAGAGAATGTGCATGATACCATTAAAAAATCTGTGGCAGTGCTATTCTTTGTGTGCTCAGAGTACTGTAACTGGGGGAATTCTGCAGACTTCAGAACTTAAACAAGTGCTAAACTTGTTTGTATTTAAACAATCTCTGTAGAATGGCCTGCTTACTCAGGTGAGCTGATGGGATTGTACCATCTTCATCTTCTCTGTTTTTAAAGCCTATCTCAGGAATTGAGATGAAATGGCAGAACTAATTTAGCCAAGTATTGTAGATGTTGGTTAAATGTCATTAACAGATGTGAGACACAGACATCTCACTCTGGATGAAATGGTAATATTAAATGGTTGGAAGTAGCTGTCCAAATAGGCTGTATGAGTTTTGTCCTAAAATTGCCTATTTCTCTCCATGGGCTATAAAAGCAGACTAAGATGACTTGCTTTATATTTAGACATGCACAGCGTAAGTGTGATTCTGTCTTTGATCTGTGCAATATTTTTATACGATACAGATGATCTAACCTGTATGGCATAGCAGTGAAATTGTGTCCTAATCAAACACTTGGAAAAAGAAATTACTGATCTAAATCTTTACCTTTGCTTTTATAACAAACTTTAGTTAAATGTAACATTAGCATTGACACAGTGAATAATCAATTTTGGCTGTGGAGTTGTATCTATTTCCCTTGGCAAAGTGAAAGAGGAAATAACTCATGAGAATAAGGTTTCATGAAAGTGGTCGGATAAGCTCAGATGGGAAGGTATAGGAAGACTTCTTTTTTTCTTCTAATAACCAGGAACTTGGTGCACAGGGTGAAGATTTGCACTCATCTACTCCTCCAGCTTCTCCTAAATGGATACTTCTACAATCCAGCTTCCTGCATTTCTGAGGTGCTCTGGCTGCACAGTGTCTGTGGTTGTTTCCTAGTTATGAATATTCTCCTGGCACTGACTGCTGTTGCCTGAACAGAATCCGTGGCATGCCTTTCTCCATCTTTGAGAGAGCTTGTGTGAACAACTTACAAGGCCAGGCCAGTGGCCTTTACTCTCCTGAACATCAGTTCAGCGGAAAAGCTTTGGGAAATTTTAATTTTATGGGTTTGTTTTCTATTTTTCTCTTGTAATTAGATGTCTGTGTTATTTCTGGAGCTCTGTAGGCACACTAGGTTACTGTTGCTAGTGTAGCTTTGAGTGAGCACTCTTTTAATTCCCAAGGAGCATAGGAGTCCATGGAACAGTGCTGAGGAACAGTTCCCTGAGGAAAAGAGCAGCCAGGTGGGATGGGCTTTATAACCTCTGTTCTTGCTGGGTGTTTAGAGGAGTAATGTCGTGACTCAGTATAGGCAGGTACTGAAGGACAATTCTCTCTGAGGTGAAGCAGCCTAAACTGGTACAGGTTTGCTTGGGGTTTTTTTTGTATTAATGTGCCATTGATCTTGCTAGGGGAAAGGTTATGATTCACCAGGTGAATCTTTTTGCTATTTAAAGCATGATTTTTTCAAGGTGCTTTTTAAAAAATTTTTTCCCCTATTTTTGTACTGAAATAGCAAAGAAACTTTGGAAACTGTTTATTATGTTTCGTTTATTTTTGACATGTAGAATGGAGTTGCAGTGATTGCATGACTGATGGAGTCAAGCATTTGAAAGTAAAACATATTTGCCCAGCTTTGTTGGAAACTGCAGGACTCTACAGATTTGTATCGTTATTTAAAACTTTAATAAATAAACTGTATTTGTGATAGTGGGAAGCCTGCACACTGGTGTGATGGAGTTTGTATTTCTTGTTTTATATTTTTCTTTTTTTCTCTGCCTCTGTGCTTTGGTTTGCCTGTATTTTTCTGGCTGCCAAGAAATGACATATAAGCATGAAGGTAAGAAGCTGCTGATTAACACATCTGATTGTATTACAAGGAAATGTATCTTGGATCATTTCCATCATGTTCGATTAAGTACTTGAAAATGAGATATTTCAATGTAAAATGAAATTATTTAAGCAACAGAGAAAAAGGATTATATTGAAATTTGCATATAATGTAGTCTAAGTGTCACCGTTGATTTATGGCATTCTAAACTTTGATGTTTACTGAGCACAATTCTTCAGTAGAAGCATTAAGTTATAAGCATTGAGTTATAAAAACCTAATGCATAATTTTACTGTAAAATGACATGAAAACATTGATATAAATCTACATGAAAAATACTTGCTATTAAATGTATGGCAATAGTCAGTGGAAATTAGAATTCGAATCAGAATTTTTCAGCAATTTGCATGACAATTTTCTCAGTTAAGAAGTTGTGATTTAAAAATAACAAATGTACAAATCAATATAAAAGAATTTGAGTTATTGAGAATGTTCCCATTTCTGAGGAAAGTTTGAATGAAACTTGAATTTACATAGTGTATAGTTACAAAAGTCCAGCAAGTATTGTGCATTTCTGTATACTTTTCAAAAACTATTGTGATTCAGCTTTTGAGCCATGTACGGCATCCTCCTTGGAGTTGGTGTATTTATTGATGCCTTATTATTTATTAGAGTGTTTATTAACAACTGTCTGACTCAGATGTCTTTTTTCCCCCCTTTTTTCTCTCTCTACAGCTATTCCCTTGCCAGTTAATTTGTTCAGGTTTTGCTGTAAATCAGTTCTTGTAACTAGTTGCTTCAGATACTGAATGATCAGCAATTCACACAGCTATTTTGTAATTACGTCATGAAGCAATTCATACATGTGCAAGTAATATGCAGTGGTTAAATAGCTTATTTTTAATGCCATGGAAAGTGTCTGCTCCACAAAGTGATAAATGTATGGCTTCTCTATAAAGGAAGGAATCATTAAACATAAAAAAAAAAGTGATTCACGCTTAACTCCAAATATTATAGGCAGTCTGTATAGCATTTAACAGGTTTTGACTTTTAACTCTCCTTTAAGTGTTGGGGTTTTTTTTAGTGTGTTGGGAAATATAAATTTTATTTCATTATTCCCTCACATCTAATAATTAAGTGATGTACTTTTTTATATATGCAAATTATTTCCCCTCTGTTTTTTCTCAGAAAAATGAATTTAAAGAGTGGTATCTTTTGTCACAGTAATGTCATTGCTTTATGCATCTTCTCAAACCTATATAGCTTTATGTAAAATCAAACCCACTGTTCTTTTGCTATTTTATTTCACTTCTTGAAATGGCTTGTGTGGGTGTGTGCCTGCAGGGTGAAAGGAAGCCACATACTCAAGCTGAGTTGTCTAAGTGACTGTATAGCAGAGGTATAGAAAAAAAATCCCATAGATATGTCTTATAATCAATTTTCAGTAAGCTGCTGCTGACCATCACGGTACTGGGTTCTCTGTACCATATATATGACAATAAATTGGAGTTTTGTTCTCCATCTTTTAGAAGTCCCTTCTCCCAGCCTTTTCAAAGTCAAGAATTGACACTTACTTTGTCTGTCTTCAAGACAATAATCTATCATTGGTTTTGGTTGAGCTTTGCTCAAGTGTGTTTGTTTGCCTTTTTTGAGGCCAAATGCCCTTGAAGTCGGAGTCATGAGCAGGGTCAGCTGTTCTGTGGTTGTCTGAGTTGCTTGTCCTTGGCTCGGCTCCTCCAAAGCACATGGTGGTTCTGAGTCCCAACTACAGGAGAGCTGGTGTGGGCAGAAGAGCAGGATGTAGAAGTTATCAGCATAGTCTGTAAGAAGCTTTGTTCTGGGTTTGCTCTCAGAATCTTTGAGTAAAGCAAAACTGCACCGAAAAGTGAGGATGCAGTTTTCATTTAAAACTCTGGGGTTTTGTTTACCTGCTGCCATCTTCTTTACCTTCATAAATCTGCCTTCATCTTTATGAAATTGTATCTGCGGATCAGTTTGGAGTTGGAAAAGTGAGTTGAGCTCGCAACTCATATGGAATATTTGTCTTCATTAGAATTTGAATTTAACACCATTTCTTTAGCCCGATTTTCAACTTCCAGTATTTATTTGTAATATTACTGTTTGTGTAATCAGTACTCAGTGCTGAAGAAATGCTGGATGGGCCATCTCCCATGGACTAATTACACCTTTGTACTTTTGAAAGAGAAATCTGAAATGTTTGTAATTCATGTGTGAGACAGCACATTAGCTTTCTGGATAAGTATATTTTTAGAATACAGCTTAAACCCATTCTCTGTGTCCTTTGTTTTGCTAAGTAGGACAGAAAGGTGAACTGATGAATGCTGGAGGAAAGGATTGAATTATCCCGGATGACTATTTGTCTTAAGCATCTTAGACATTGCCTGTTGAAAGGATCACAGTACTTCCTAAACAACTGAGAGAAGAGTTCTGTGTCTTTGCAGAACTGTAGCACTATAACTGTGATCCTTTTCTTCTGAACACATGAAGTAGTGGTCTGTAGCTTGCAAAAGGAAAGTGTTTCCAAAAGGTTGTTTAGAAACTCTTTACCTTTAGTGCTGCCTCATATTTATCTGCACGCATATTGATAAGTGTAGTCTACTTAGAAAAGGTGTGGCTTTTGGAGTTTATGTGGGGTTTTTTTGTGTGCATAACATATTTTCAAAAAGAGATGTTATTAGAACTAGTTCATCTAAATATGTGGTCCTAATGAAATTTTTAAAGTACTGGTTGAAGGGCTCATCTCAAGTGAAGCAATTAAGTGATTCAGGACAGGGCCTTGGAGCTGTCTTTGGCAGTTGGCGTGGAATCAGCTGTACTGTGAAACTATTATAGAGTAGTTCAGCCTATGAGTAATGAGGCTGTGACCCAGTGGACTGTGGTGACCAGGGCTGCAGGCTGTAAGTGGAGCACATTGTGGCACATGCAGACACTAAGGCACACCTAGAGCCTTGGGTTTATGATACCACTTAAATCAAGACAGAGTATTTTGGCTGTTGGTGAGAGCTGTGTTGAGCCAAAAGAATATAATAAGCATTACAGGGCTTTGTGAGAAAGTGAAGACAGTACTTATGTACACATACTTGAAAAGTCCATAAAATTAGATAAGTCTAGAAGATGGCGGAGTAAGGGAAACGTTTGAATTTTATCATGAGATAGGGCATTACAGATAAAATGAAACCTTAAAGTATCTTGAATAAATTGATAGCTCAGAATTACACTTGGCGAGTTTGGCTTTGCTGAAGTGTAGGATTCAGGATGTTTGGAATTAATAACAACTAATAGCTTTTTTTAATCCTCTGTACTATTTTAATGAACAAGCTGTTATCGTCTTGCATACAACCTGTGATTGATGTTTTTTAAAAAAGTGAACAACAAACTGGGACATTGAGATTTGTGATTCAGCATCAAGAAGTGACAAAAAATATAGAGATGGATTGAGAGAGATCTTCATCTTCTTGTGGCCACCTTTTTCCACTTATCTCCCTATCTGGGATGCCTCATAACCTGACTCCGTTTTTCAGAAACACTCTTAAAAAATTTTCTTAATTTTCATGCTTCTCTGAAGTTGTGTTGGATCATTAGAACACTTGTGTGGTGTAAAATGTTATAGTTTCTAATAGCAGTTAATGTTTGCTATTTTGGAAGGGAAAATTATTTTTTCTAATTGAATGTATAACAAAATCTTTTTTTGAACAGTGGAATTTCTATGGAACTTTCCTGCTTTCTGAGCATGTGTTAGGAAATTGATGGAAAGGGTATCTTTTAATTTATATTCCATATAAAATATCCCATTTTCACAATTAACATTGTACTATTCACTTCCACTGACTACTCATTTTCTCTAATTTTCTGTAAGCATGCCTGTAAGTGATAACATTGTTTCAAGTTTTTTAAATCTGTAATGCAATGCTGCTTTTTCCCCGGGCACGTCTTTTTGATTAGTCTAAATATTGGCACAAACTCTTTGAAAAAATTCAAAATAATGGTATTGAAAAAATAAATAGTAAGCAGTAGTTTATACTTTTAAGTAAGGTTTTGCAAAATAGATATTATAAATTCATCTCTCTTCTTTTTTTTTCAATTACTCTGAACAAATTCATTCCACATTGGTCTACAGAATAATGTTTTCCTTTTAGTTGCACATCTTATGGCACATTGTACTGGCTTACTTTCTTCTGAATAGCTGTTGCTTTCCTCTCCTGTGAATCTTGTAAGACCCATGTGATTTTGATGGTTAGCTTTTATAGTTTTGCTAAAGCATTATTCTATTGGAAATGTGCAGTTCAGCTCTTGGAGGTTCTTGCACAAATGATGTTGGAAATGTAGCTTGTTCAACCAGAGAACAAGTGTTTACCATGGAACATTTTTTTATCTGTAAATACTAAACTGATCAGAGAAGACCTTGGCTCCTGCTTACTGAGTCATTGGGGTTTTACAACTGTTTTGGTGATGACTAAAAAAACCTAATTTTTCAGAGGCATGTTGTGGAGACATTTTTTGGATTTGATGAAGAATCTGTTGATTCAGAAACATCATCTATAACTTCATACAACACAGATAAAACAGATAGGACACCAGCAACACCAGAAGAAGATTTGGAAGATGTAAGTAGCACTGATTTGTTCTTAAGTTCTATCAAAAATTGACATTGAAGTATAGACCTGAACTTTTCTTTCAGTTGTTATTCCACAGGAACTGTGAAAGATTTGGCAGAGAATTGCTTTGGTTTTTTTTCAAGTCCAGTAACATATACACTTCACAACAGAATTAATAAGATAATATTCTGCCTGACAGATTTGACAGATATTGGGCTGAGAAATAAACTTATTTTTCTCAAACTCCTTGTTATCAGTCAAAAGAAAATGAATAGGCATACTGCTTGCCTAAACCCAGTAGTTCTTAGACAACAGTTTTCCTTTCAGCCTTATAATTTATTTGACTGTTTTGATACAACTAGGATTTTCTTCCCCTGCTCACAATACTCAGAAAGGCTTTTGCAGTTCATGAAGGCTTAAATGATCGTAGGTAGTAAATCCCCACTGACGCTTTGTCTCAGTCTGTGATACACAGTGCTGCTGGCCTGCTTTGGAAGATTGTGGGCGTGAGGACAAAGCGTCTTATATCTTTTTATATCTTTTTTTCTTGTTCATTAACTTATGAACCTAACTTGTGTGCCTAGTACTACTTGGGCAAAAAAAGCTTCCTTTTTCCCTTGATTTAATATCTAATAATATTGTAATCTCTTTTCCTTGGAACTCAAGTTCCTGGAGCAAAACTTTATTAAAGGGAAGGACATTTCTTGTCCTCAGCAGGATAGGAAAGACCTTCTAAGTGTTAAAGTCAGTTGCTCAAAGTCAAAAAAAAAAAATTATAAATACTTCCTGTTAAAAAATAATTTCAAGAAAACATCTTACGGCTTTTGGAATGTAACTTTTGTGTTAGTCTGCTTTACTCTGGCATTGTAAAGAAAAAATGTAAGGAGGGAGGGATGGACTGAATGACAAATAGAGTGAGCCCCTTCTGAAGCTCCTGTGGCTCTGGAGTTGCTGAAGAGAGTGGAGCATAAAAATGTTTCCCCTCATCTTTCCCCAGACAGTTTTTTCCATTTCTACACATTGCTGCTTTATATAGTAATACAGTGTTCTGAAATTATATAGTAAAGACAGTTACTCATCATCCTTCCTTCCTTTCCTTTCTACTTGCTTCAGGATTTTAAACTTTTATTAAACTTTGAGACTCAATATGAGTTCTGTTGCTTGTTATGTTTGTGAGTATGTCTATAGAGACAAACCCATAATTATATCTATTTAGACATAACCAATTTTCCCCTCCCTCTTCATGAAGAGCACACCTAAAGAAGAAGCTGAACTGAGGTTCTGCCAACTAACAAGAGAGTATCAGGCTTTGCAAAGAGCATATGCATTGCTTCAGGAGCAAGTCGGTGGAACCCTGGATGCAGAGAGAGAAGCAAGGGTAATTTTTTAACAGAAATTCCTTTAACTCTGAAATAATTGTAAAAGCTCAAACAACTTGTAATAGCAAGAGGTGTATTTACAGGTCAGTGAAATGCAAAGCACCATGGTTTTGAGGATTAGATGTTGTCACTAAGGCAACAATTTAGATCAGTCTGGTCTGATCAGAACAAAGATGTTATATTTTATTCTAGTGTGGATAATATATTAAAGATTTTGGGAGTAAGACAGTGTTATTGAGAGTGATACCACCCTGAAATTTTGATGGTGACATGATGGATCTTAAATGAATTGCAGGATAGATTGTTATAAGTACTTAGGTACTTTCATCACATGAATGTATTAAAAATTTACTAGTGGGAAAGAACTCAGTTTAATGGTAGGAGCTGCCACTGGCTTATATGTTCCACTGTTTAGAACAATAAATGAAATATTCCCAAATTCTATATTCGTGGTTATTAGGCAAACATGTGCACTGTATCATCCACATCCTTTGTTATGGCAAACATTTTAAAATCCACTTACTGAGTATTTTCATGTGTAGAAACAGTATGCTTGTGGGAACAGATTTTCCGGGTGTTAATAAGAAAAGCTTCCCAGATAAAAGTTGCAGAAGAGTGTAGACTACCTGACATTATTGGGAATTGTTTACAGCTTAAAATGTTAGTCTGTTACCCTCAGAACCTGTATTTAGAGGATTCAGGATTTACTTTAAATTGTGCCAACTTTTCTATATTGTTTTTTTTTTTTCAAAGTTCTTTGTAGAGGCTCTAAACTTCTTTAACTTCTTTCCTTTCCCCCCCCACCCTATGAAATACAGTTCTTATAATAGTAGAATTATTGCTTTATGTGTTTATTTGTTAGAGTTCTCAGCATCTTACAAAAGCCTAGTCACTTTTGACACTCCCTTTTTAAGTAGGACACTTAGTCAAGGAAAGCAATAAGGACTTTGGAGATCACTTCTCAAGATAGAATTGGGACAAAAGATGTAATTCCATTTACTATTAAAGTATGATTTTTGGGGCAGTCATGTATTTGACACTTATGAGAGGCCATTATGTATTTCTTCTGTCTTCATGGGCTTTTTAAAATTCTGTTTTGTAGACATTTGCAAATTGTCCCTTTTGTAGACTTGGAAATTGTTACTATTTCTTTTTAATGACGTTTTCATCTGTTTTGTTACATCCCTGCAAATCCACCTTATAAGTGAGTCAGAAAGTAGCTTTTTGCATGCTTTATTTTGTAGGGCCTAACGTTTTGGTGAGGTGAACATTTCCTATTATTTTTAGATGAGGCTTAAGGTAAACAAGAACCCAAAGATGCAGAAAGAAATTCCTGTAGGAATTTTTTAACTGTTTGGGTGAAAAAGTACCTGAAGTAGGATGGGAAAAATACTTGCAGCAGCTCAGGTAGTCTTACTGACTAAGGGTCTCCAGAAATATGCTTTGTTTTACCTCCTTTTGGTTTAGCACCTTGTATGATCCAGTTCCTTTTAGTGCATTGCTGGATTCAGGGGGTACCTGCTGTGCCCCCTCTATACCTTCTGTAGTGTAATACTTAATGTAATATTTATGTAGAATGGGGAGAACTGAACAGTGTGTGCTATTTATGGGATATTTAAATTATTTGGGGTCAATATATTTTATTCACCTGAAGGCCTTTTTCAGTGCTTAATACAATTCTCTTTTTCCCTTGTCCCTTTTTCCGCCATTGCCTTGAATTACTAAAGCTTATGAGTAACTTCTTAGAGCTCTTTCAGTTCGTAATTTTTTTCCCCTTGGGAAGAGATTTGTCACTGAATATGAGATGACAACATCTTTCTAAGCTAGGAAGAAGAAATCCTGTAAAACTGACAGCTTTAAATATTTTGTAACATAAACACAAAAGCAATTAATGTAATGAAAAAAACATTAAAAGCTGACTGGACACCACATAAAGCAGTGGAAAGTATCTTTACTTTGATTCTGTGTGTAATTAAATCTGCCTGTCTACCTGGATGTGCATGTGCATACACACACTTCTTGATTTTTTTTTTCCCCCAGACTCGTGAACAACTGCAAGCTGATCTTCTCAGGTGTCAGGCAAAAATTGAGGACCTGGAGAAAGCTCTAATCGAGAAAGGACAGGTAAAAGGCTCTCTTAATGTCCTCTACCACATCATTTTCTCAGCTGCATGCAGTGGTGCCCTTGCCATCTTCATTGCTTACTGGTGTGTTCGTGTGAATGATGTGGCTTAATTGTGACTGCAGCAATGGATTGTTTAAATAAAGGGAAGTATCTTCCAGTCTTAGAAAATGTCATAACAGATTCATTTTCTAACACATAATACACTCAAATGTAGTATCGAAATAACCACATCTACATCCATTTTAAATTCTGTTCCCGTTGTCATTTGGTGAAGGCCTTTCTCCTGTTTTCCATTTTGTTAATATTTGTTATAAAATCCCATGAAATAAATACTCTATATTTGTACTGGAGAATATTTTTAGTGCATAGCATGGAAAAATTCAAAAAACCCAAACTTCTAACATGCTAGAGAAATGAGTCACTGAGTCAAGTTTACTGGAAGCCACTTGTGGTGCTGCTCTCCTGGGTTTAAATTATTGGAGGACCCAACTCCTTTCAAATTCCCAAACCATCACATAGAGTAAAAGCAGGCCTTATGCCTCAGTATATATAATATATGTAAATACTTGACGGAGATATGACCACTGATGCATATTTAATAATGTCGAGCATCTTCAGAAAGTCTGATTAAGAGTTATGAGCACACATTTGCAAATTGTTCAGTTGTGTAACTGCTAGAACACATTGAAGAAATTGGGGAGATGTTATTTTCTGCTGTATTGTTTGAAATAAATTTTTAAATTGCAGGTAGCTTATGATAATAAGATAGAGGTATCTATAGATATGCATATCAAAACCCCATGATCCTGTAGATTGAACAAATAACAAAATGCAAAGTGAATGATATAACTATTTTTATGGTTTGCTCTTGGTAAAAAAACTTTTCTGTAAGATTTTGTTTAGGAACCATATTCAAATTAAGGACAAAAGTCATTTATGCTGCCTTCCACACAAATCACAATTTGCTGAGTGAATTCCACATAAATCCAATGTTACTGAAAACAGAGAATATGTTATCAATCTGAAAATGATGACTCACTGAGCTTTTGGAAGAATAAATGAAACCAAAGACTTGTCGAGGATCTGCTGCTGATATTTTAGTGTGTTGATGAGAAAGGTGCTGTGGGCCAAGTGCTGTGTAGTCTAAAACATTAACAAGATAGTTGACTATTACAGTGTATAATGTAAGTACTGTGTGCGTAAATAAGATGAACTCAGATACACATGTAAGGAATTACTTCTGTGATTTTTTTCTTCAAGAATGTTATGTCAAAAAGGTATATCTGGAAATTAGGACTTAATTAGCTATCACTTTGAGATTCAGAACCACATTTTCAACCTTGTATCTCTCACTAGTCCTGAGAAGGTGAACAGGGATGTGACAAGGAGCAGTATGGTGGGCTGGTTTGTACTTCGAGCATTAGCTTTCCACAAAGGGGGTCACAGTGTCTTCCTGGGAGCTCTGGCACCTGCTTGGTTCTCCTCACCTGTTAGTATTTACATTCAACAAAATAAATGGTTGTGATGATAAACTGAATTATTTGTGCACTATGTGATTTTTTAAAATTTATTTTATTATTACTTTGTAATTTAGATGGTCATGGTAGTGGTGATGATTTAATAATAACTGTGGAGTGAACATTTGGAAAACCAGTCCCTAAAGTGCTTTTGTAAAGGAAACAATGAATCAAAAGCTTCAAGTGTATTATCCAAGAAGACTTTAGTCTTGCTTTACTGCTTTAGGAAACAGAAGCAACAAAGACCTTCACAATTTCCCTGAAGTCAAATTCATTGCAGGAGATTGCAATCTTACTGTTAAAAAATTATGTGAAGCTTGGTTTATAACAATTCCTGTGTAATTTCAAAATAGCTGTCAGTGGCCCCTCTTATTGCCTCTGCTGTTGGATTTCTCAGTGTTGCCCCAGAAGGAAAACAAAATTAAAAATCCATTTCTGCAAGGTACATTGTGGTGCATGCATAAGAAAATTTATATTAAGTGAAAAAAATCTTATAAAATATTAATAATGGTAAATAATAAATCTAAAACTATTGGAGTATGTAATGTGCCAGATGGATGAATGCTCAGCTCTCTATGATCTGATGTGTAAATACTGTTCCCCTGGAGTTCAGCTTTTTTCAGAAAGTCAAGTTGGACTTCATCAAGAAAGACACAAAAGTTAATTATCAAGAGGGCAAATTAATCTGTTTTTTCTGTCTGTGTGAACTGGAGTAGCTGAACCTGCAGGTCTGATGCAACTATTGAACCTGCCCTTTACCACATCCATGCGTTGGGATATCCATCCTGTGTCTGCGTGTGCCACTCTTTGTTCATCCCTTGACCTCAGTAAATTGCTCGTTAAATGTTAGCTAGACACCAGATTTTATTTTCAACATTTCTTTCATTGGCTTCAAAAATTCGTGGCAAATACAATGCTTTTTTAGTACCCATTTTAGTATGTAATTCTTACAGCATCATAGAATCATAGAGTCATAGAATCAGTTGGGTTGGAAGAGACCTCTGAGATCATCCAGTCCAACCCTGAAGAGTTTGTTGATCTTATGAAAGTTAAAATGCACTTGTGCATTCTTGTCTGTGAGTGGAAAAAGGAGAAAAAAATGGTAGAATATGAAACTGTAGCAGACAGTAGGTAGAAAAACTAACATTAAACTTTTCTAAAAAACACTAATTGGAGTAAATACCATATGACAATGTTTCAGGTATTTTAGTTGACATTTTGAGGCTGTGCCATGGGTTGGGATTTCCAGATTTCATTGATTTCTTGTGCCACATCAATGTGCAAATACCTTGCTGACAAAGAATGTATCATCCTTAATACTTTAGTGAATGCATTTAGGTTTTAAATAAGTTGTCCCTTGAACCTAGAAGATAATTCAATCTATAGATAGCATGGCATATTAAGTGTTGGATATTGTTTTATTAAACTTCTTAGAGCAACATGAGCAAGGTTATGTAAATAGTTTTCTCTACAGGCAGAACAAAGCTAGTTTGGCTGTTAAAATCCATTAAATCTGAATGTTCAGCTATGGCTGGCAGTGAGGTTTTGTAGCTTGGGTCTTTAAAAGGATATTTGATGAGGCCTTTTGAACCCATGGGAAACATTAAAAGAAAGATCAGCTTTGGAACAAGTGATCAATTAGAAAGTTTTCAAATGGAGTACAGAATATCCTATATTACTTTCCTTCCTACACAGCTTTGAATTTCTTGTCACAAACACTGTGTATTACCCAGATTCTCACATTTTTAGTAGAAGGTAATTAACTGTATATTGGTGAAACTTATTTTCAGTAATTTGGGATAATTAAATGTTTTTCTTTCCTGTCTTCCTTGAGATTTGCATTACACCACTCAAAATGGGATGATTTTGCAAGAAAGTTCCCAAACCTTTGCAATGGAAAGAAATAGTTTAGAGTTCAGCTGAGTAAATAAATGTTTTTAAAATGACATAAAGTATGATAAAACTGTGGTCACCCACAATTGCTACATGTAAAGATTTTGAAGTATATGCTTAGCTGGAACATATTAGGAAAAAAGAGACTTTGCAACAAGAAATGAAAGCAGCTTTTATTTTCACTGTAATATAAAATGCTGTATATCCTGGAAATATTTATGATAGCTTTATTTTTCAATGTGTGAACATTTTATATTTGAATGTACAATGATGTGTGAAATCTTCTAATTATTGTGGTCGTTCATCTGTCTTGTTTAGCCAAATATATATATATAATCCTCTTCTTCCTCATAGGATTCAAAATGGGTAGAAGAAAAGCAGCTGTTAATTAGAACAAATCAGGAGTTGCTAGAGAAGGTATGTGGGAATATTTTCACCATTGCTACCCTTTATCATAAAAGACATTGAATGTACCAAGTACTGGATCATCAACAGGGAATTCCTTACTTTATTTCTCATCAGAAAGAGAAATATAAATAAACGTCTCTGATTAAAGGAACAATATACCTTTAGACTCTTTGGGAACTGAAGCTGCTCTTTATTGTGGAATTATGCGTGTAGCCAGCTGTAGATCCCAAGCTGGCTGATGTTTCTAGTCCTGCAAAACACACAGTTACACAAAGATTATTATTGTGCTCATCACTAAAAAAATCTCCTTCTCCCTTCAACCTTCCCCTTTTTACAATTTTTCTACACATTAAGAGATACTGATTGATTTAAGACTCCTTGTGTTTATGTCTGGGGCACTCAGAGCTAAACATCTGCATTGTTCTTCATTGATACTGGTGGGAAGTTAGCTAGTACTCAGGAAGTCAGAGAATCATTTTTTTTAATGAGCAGCTTAATACAAAAGATAACCAAGGCAAAAATCATGTCTAAAAGTAGCTAGAGCCAGATTTCATTTATTGAGACACTTATATGGGCATTATAAATGTTGTAGTATGTTATGCCAAATGTTACACTTCTGTTTAGTTTCTTGCAAAGAGAAGATAACCCATTGAAACTAAACAGTAGACCAGAGTTATTAGTTCGCATAATTAATAATCAGTTTTCAATTTCTGTTTTGTCATTGCTAGTGCCCCAAAGGACAGTTCTGGAAAATTAAAAAGTGGGCATTAAAACCCTTTCATTATTGTCTTTGATGTACTGTAAAGGGTCGACGTCTAGTTAGGCAATGAGGACAGTCTACCCAAATGTTAATGTAATTCAGATTCAGTTGTTTGATTTCAAAAGAAAGCTTGTATTGCTTAACTTACTGAGATATAATATTCATATCACTTTCCATGCTACTTCCAGATTACTGTTCTGAGAGAACATTGACCGTTTTCTGCTGACGGTTCTCAAAAATGCTTTCTAATGTGATGTTCCTTCTTTATCTGAAGGAAATGGCCCAACATGTAATGAGAAACTGAAATAAATTTTGTCTAAACTCTGTGCAGTATATTTTCTAGTGCTTACAGGGTTTTACCGTGTCATGTTTGTCTCATAGATTTACAGAATGGAACAAGAAGAGCATCAGCTGAAGAATGAGATGCAAGATGCAAAAGACCAGAATGAGCTGTTAGAATTCAGAGTGCTAGAGCTTGAAGTAAGAGATTCTCTCTGTTGCAAACTCTCAAATGGAGCAGAAATTATGTTTGAACCCAAGCTGAAATTCCTGTAAAGATTACTGATGTCTGGTGCATGTTTAAGGGAAGTCACTTAGGTATCTATTTTTTAAATGTTGTATCTTGGGATAATGAAATTGATGCCGCTGCCTTAATGTGTTTTGGAGAGAATGCTCACTAATGTTTATAAAGATGTAATATAGCTAATATAAATTGCATATAGTTTGGTTTTCATCTAATAAAATATTTTGTTTTGCAATATTTTGCCTTTTTTATTTGTTTCATTTCCATAACTGCTCCTTTCCTGCATGTAAAATCACTTGGTATGTGTACTACAGCCTTGTTCGGCATTGGTTAAATTAACACACCTCACATCTTGCATGCAGTGGTCTCTGACACATCCATCACATCAATGTATAACTACTTTAAATTCTATTGGTTTAAGATTGACCACATCCATATGAAATAATTTTATCTTAAAAAGAACACATTTCGATAGCAGCTTTGAAAGAATTCTTCTTACCTGAAATCATTTTCTAATGGTTTAAACTGGTCATGAACTGGAAATAATTGGCCTCAGTCAATGAAAAATGAAAAAAAACCCCCTCTGACGCAGTCAAAGTAAAGTGTTGAAGCAAAAGTGCACCTTCTGTATGTGAAACTAATATGTTGCTTGTAGCAAACAAATTTATACTTTGATAACATGTGGGCTGTGATTACCATAGAAAACAGTGGTTCTCCTCACCTCATAAATTGGGCTGGTGTCAAATTGAGTAACACTAAACTAGTTGTGTGTGATGCCCGGTTGTCACATGGTTGTGTTGCCTGAGGGTACATTGTTCAGTTTCAAAGCTCATCAGCATTCTTCACACTGCTCAGAATAAACTCTCCGACAAACCTGTCATGGTCACTCCTCCATAATTTTTATCACCCAGCACGTTTCACCAAAGATCTTGGCATGTGTAACTTCTCTGATAAAGATAAAAATGTCATGTCTTCCTGTTATGTGGATGTTCTGTCTTTGACATTTCTTCATCTCTTTTTCATCCCTTTTCAATCATATGTTTTGATATTGTAGTTGATTATATTCAAAATTACACATTTAGGTTATTAGAAGTTCTGTAGATGCTCAGGAAAATAAATATGCTTTCTAATACATATCTTTATATTTTATTAAAGAGCTGTAAAGTGAAATACAGAACAATTTAGCATTTGAATTGGCAGTTACACTAGAAACTGCTTCCTTAAGTGTAAGTGTTCCTAGAAGTAAAACAATCTGAAAAAAATTTCTTAGGAAAAGAACAAATGTTCTTCAGTACATCCTTCATTTATGTATTTTTCACATGGAAGAATCACAACAAAAAAAGCTCAGTGGGATATGTTGAATTTTGTCATGTGCCAAAGCTTTAAAAACTTGTTTCACAGAATAACAATGGAAGTATTTTTATGTATTTACAAGAAAAGATTTTTTTTTTCTCTAGTAGGCAAGCATGTAGACACTGACAATGCAGTGCTGTAGGAAAATCATCAGTGCTTCTGGTAATCAGGACAATATTTTTAGAGCAATTAAATTATTTCAGATGGAAATTAGGCTGAAGTAGAAAACAATCATTTGTTTATTATTTAATGCAAGTAAGTTTAGGTTAGTTTAATGCAATTGTGACTGATTAATTTTTAACAATATATAAAATTATAACTGAATTTGGACAAGAATTAAGCTTCTGGTTTTGGATTACAACAGCTAAGTCATTTAAGCTCATTTCAGAATTAGGCTGTTAATGTAAATGTTATTTAAAATAAAGCCTGTGAGGGGGAAAAATGCATAACTATGGAGAGTTTGCTCTCTACATTGTAGTTTCAAATTAGTTTTAACCTAGTTAATGAACAAGATTTGCCATGCTTTGTAACTTGCTTAAGTGAATGGATGCAGCCCGACTGCCTGATCAATTAAAGCACCTCATTTTGTGATTTAGAAAATGGAGCAACTCGTGGATGGTCATAGGAACTAAAATATTTGCAGTAGCACTGCCTCTCGGAAAATGAAGCTGTTTTTGCCAAAGCCTCCTCTTGTAATATGGAGATAAAATTTGTTTTTTCTTGCTTGTGTTCCCATGGCCAGAGAGAATTCTAAGACCCAGTGCCTTGGTTTCCCACAGCCTTCAATGCAGTCATTTTCACAAGCACATTCAAATTTAAATTATGGAAAATTGCTTGTTTATTTTACTCTATTTCTGCATTTGAAGAAATAATAGGTTGGTATTTTGAAGAAATGCATGAAAGTCAAGTAGATGGACTGGATAAGTTTTAGAAATACTATAGTTTTAGATAAATGGGAATTTATAATTTTTAGTTTTGGCTTAAAGAACATCATAAATAGAATAGTGCTGCCATTCAACATATTCTGACATCCTGGATTTTGCAGTAAATGCAAATGGAGATTTTAAATGCTGTGATAGGAAGTCTGACTGTAGAAAAAACAAGGAGTTGCTGATAACCAGCTTTAGTTTTAGTGAGAAAATCTTCAATGATAGTGGTATTTCATGATGGAGTGCAAATTTTTTTTCTGCAGTTTCTTCTTCCTAAATGGATTGTTTGTTCCTTGAAAAAAGTGATAAGTAAATAAGGTTATAGTCAACATAAAAACCCACAGAGTATTTTAGGACTCCAGTCAATGAGGGGGACTCTTGCAAGGGTTTCCTGCAGCTGTGGGGTTTGTGTAGCTTTGCAGAAACTGCATGGAATCAGTTGACAGCTTACACCATTTTAGTGTTTAGCTAAAGCCAAAGTTCTTCAAATATAATAAAAGAGGAAATACCATATATTTGAAATGTGAACAGGAATCTGCCTGTTTAATATGTGTTTTGTAAAGATGGGGAATAAATGTTTGCATATAATCACATATGTTGTTTTTAAACAAATCTTTCCCCAGGAGAGAGAGCGAAGGTCGCCAGCATTTAATCTTCATATAACCACCTTCCCTGAAAACAATGGAAGTGCACTTCAGCTGTTCTGTCATCAGGAAGGAATAAAGGTATATGCAGAGCATGAGAAGCAGTTGGATGGCTAGGAACTTTTTTTGGAATGACCAACCTAATATCCAAACAAATTTTTTGGCATTTACCAGGGAAGAAAATGTAAAAAAAATAAATTTAGTAATATAGATGTTTCTAACTGGGCAAAGAGTTTAATAAGAATATGTTCTGGTAGTCTGTCAGAAGTTACTCAATGAAAATGAAGGCTGGTCAAACAAAATAATTTATATTTGGTCTAGGAAAGAATGTGAATGTTGGTATGATTCATTGTCAGGCTTGCTACAGTATGTTGTTCTTGATACTGAATATTTTCATTTAAGTTCAGAAATACGACATTCAGCTATTATTTTACACTCAGTTTAGTGAAGTGTTTTGTTTGTTGAATGAATATGCTTGAGATATATTTGCCTAGGCCAAGGTCCTGAAGCATGAGATGCCTGGTCCAAAACTCATTCAGACAAGTGAAACTCTGTCATTTTAAATCAAGCACAAGATAAATATTGGGATCTCCCTCGGTTACCTTTTGCCATGAGGAAGCAAGAATTACTCTTTTCTCTTCTATTCCCCCAGGAATAGGCTGGTTGTGACACTTAATTTGCATGCTGGTTTGGCTAAGATTGAATTCAGATTTATGTTGTCAGTAATGCTGCACAACAGATCAGGGTAAATTTTCTACATGTAACTAAAGTGTGATCTTAGTGCCACTTGCTAGTGATTTATGCTAATATTTTTAGTTGTGTTTACAAGTCCTCATATAAGAGGCTTGTTGCTATTCAGTGCTTTAATGAGCACAGTATGATCTCTAGAGGAAATAAACTGGAATTGTAGGCTTCATACTTTCAGGAAGTTGAGTAGTCTAAAAGAAAAATTAAAACCTCATTCTTACCTACAAGTTTTGTTGGATACTCATCTTGCAGACCACACCAATTGTCATCAGTTAAAATATTACCTTTCAAATAGAGTCTCCATGGGATGCCAGACCTGCTTTTAGCTTATCTCTTACTCTAATTTTCATATTGGCTGTAGGCAGGTACAGTGTATCAGGATCCAGAATTCAGATTTTTTTCCATTTTCTACTGTGACACTCATTAACAGCAGTGTTCTTTTCAGTCTGCCTTTCAGTTCACTTACCTGGAAGGAGAGGCAGTCACCTAATATGGGCATACTGAAATTGCTGACCTTTTGTCTTTTTTCACTGTTTTCCAAAACTTTTAGCCATCAGCAGCAAAGTCGGTTCCATAATGATGCAAAATCTGATTTGGTTTCTGATTCTTCCTTTATGTTTCATAAGGAAATAAATTAATTAGAATGATTATTTCTGGCTCAATAGGTGCAAGAAGTTGCATGCCTTGGTGAATTCACTTCTTAACTAAATTACTGTTCAGTTAAAAAAGTTTCCATACAACGTTGCCAATGCTAATCATAATCAATATTTTTTTTTAACATCAATCCAAACACATGTGGATTAATATGTACACCATTCTAGAATTAGTGATGTGCAGTGTTAAGTAGCAAATATAATATTTGGGAACACCACTAAGTGTTTGGGGAGAGAGGGAAGAGAGGGAGGGGACTTCTCAGGATAGAACAACTTGAACACAACACAGTACTGGACTAATTTGTAGATTCTTTCTCGCATCTGTGTCTGGTCGTCAGGAAATCTTTCATTTCTTATTGAGCCTTCCTGATTGGAGTCTTTTGAGTATTGAATCACGAGATGATCTATTCTGGTGTAGCTATGTAGTTTGCAAGCATAGCTAATTTAGCTTTGAAAAGATTGATAATCCTGACTGCTGACATAGTGCAGTTGCCCAAAATGTAGATGCAAAGCAGTATGCTATGTACTGGAAGCAATGAAACCAGTGAGGCAAGAGCCTTGTGAAATGCTGGTCTCTTCTAGACAGTGCTAAATGTGAGCAGAAGTTGAGGATGTTTAACAAGGCTGGTTTGCTTTATGTGCACGCATTAAGCCTTGTGGGCTGGTCTTTACCCATGCTCTCAAACCTTCCTACCTTCCAATAGTGTATGTGCAAAGAACCTGTCAGTGGAAGGGATCCCTGGTCTGTATTAACTTGTGGACCATACTTGGGATAGTTTAGGAGAATGTGATTAGGTCAGCTTAGTTCCATGACCCTTTCCAACAAGTTTTTAAAGTAGAAAATAGAGTTTTGAGGCCTAGGAATGGACCCTGGCACAGTCCAAAATACAGACATCAGGTGAATTTATTCCTTGGTTGTTTTTTTTTCTCCTTTTAATCATAGCAGTGTTTTTATTTTATTTCAGTGAGTGGGCTTTAATGACAGGGGAGTTTGTTCAGGTTTTTTTGTGGATCTGAGAGCTGACTGGCAGAGAAACATAGCTTTCTACTCACAGAGGTTATGAGCTGATGGTGTTTGGAGGAGCATCTTCAGCCCTCTGTGCACATTCCTTTCTACCACTCTAATGCTGATTTGAAACTCCACACTTTTGTTTAACGAAGAAAATAAAAAGCAAACAGCAAATCACCCTGCAAACCTTCTTAGCAATTATTTCATTCATGCTTTATGTCCTTTTGACTTCTGTAAGTTGATGTGGTTAATGCTCCACTCCAAACAAACAAAAAAATTGGTTTTTAAGCCTTTTATCTTTAAACAGTCTTTTAAGCCTGTTTATCAGTTTTGATCTTTCCTCTACACACACTAGCAGGATAAGAAGTGTGAATGGTGCAGGAACATTCTGCCCTCATGCACAGACATCCAGGTTTCTTGCTATAATCGAGAGTGACATTTTGTTTTGTCTTTGAAAGTATCAATAACACTTTTGTAATTGTGATGCAAAACTAATGTTTCACTTATTTCCATTTGTAGTCTTTTTGGATGCAAAGTGAATAAAGGGTACATAAAATGCAGCATATAAAAACTGTTTCTCACCTACTTTATAAAAATAAGTGTTGAACATCTCTTTCAGGATGTGAATATATCTGAACTTATGAAGAAACTAGATATTCTTGGAGATAATGGGGTAAAAATTTAATTTTAAATATACTTTCAGTTTTATGGTTAATTTAAAGCATTTTTTCCCCACAGAAGGTAATAGTATCCAAGAAAATCCACAGAGTGATTTTTATATAGCTGTATATATTTGTATGAAGAATATGAATGATTAGGTACTGCTTTTGCAGACTTGAAATTTTTCAGTTAGGCTGATGCTACTGGAAAGTGTTTCTTTTCAAGCTAGGATTTGGTCTTGACTGAATGACATGGAAAAAGGCACTGTAGTAGGCAGAGGGAAAAGATAAAAATCAGACCAAATATTAAAAGAAATTTAAGAAATACTTAAAACAGAAATGAAAGCTAGACCAAGTTGTTTGTGAGTTTTTCCTCTTGAGTAGTAATAGTCATATCTACTACTGTGAAGGCTGTTTCTGCCAGGAGGGGATTTTCTGGGAGGAGGGCAAGGATAACTGTCTCACTTTCCCCCTCTATATTGCCAAATACAGAATAAAATCTTGGTCATGTAGCTGTGGTACAAACATCTGGGGAGCTGAGTCCAATTTATAGCTTGCTTTAACAGATTCGTAGTGCTAGTTTTACTTTCTAGATTTACTAGTTATGTTGAAAGTTCTATGATACTTGATCTTTGCATTGTTTTCATTCCTGGGAGATCTAGCTCTGAAGTGCATGAAGGGGAGATTCACTTGCTGCAGGGCTATAGTCCAATTAACAGCCATTTTTCTGCCTAGGAAAAAAATTTAAAATTCCTGACAGAAACCACTTAATTTTGATCAAATAGTGAACTGTTGCAAAAGTGTTGGGAAGGTGGGGCACTGGAGTGGAAACTAAGCACTCCTGGTTTAACTTTTAATACTTTCAATCCTTTCAATCATGTTATGCTTCTTCATCATGTCTATAATTCTAAATGTTATAAATTATTTAGTTAAAAATTATTTCTTGTGTTGAAGGATGAATTTTTGACCCAATTTAAAATGCATCTTTTTGTATTTTAGAATTTGAGAAATGAAGAGCAGGTTGCAATAATTCAAGCTGGGACTGTGCTTTCCCTCTGTGAAAAGGTAGAATTCAGTAAATATTTTTCTCTGATAAAAATTGACCATGCCTTCCAAGGTATCACATAACTTCATCAGGTCATCTGGGTTGGAGCATGTATTCATCCTTGCATGAATGTTGGGACTGTGATGTCTTGAGGTAAAGTCAAATTTACAAAATAAACCAAGTTTAAAAATAAAGACATGTTTTGGAGATATTCCCTTAGCATAAAGTACTAAAAAACCACTTAACATAAGACTTCCTTCTCGGCAGTGCTGTGTCCTCAGCGCTCTGGGGACGTGGTGCTGGGACGTCCTCGGGGAGGTACCCACGGTCCATTTCGGGCTTGTCTCTGTGCATCACTGGAAAAGCTCAGAGCAGTCAGTGGTCCTTTGTTCTGTAAAGGGGTGGACATAGAGAAAAAGTTGTTTGTACAAGATGACTGACCAGTCAGGTCACTCATTTCTGCAGGACTAGTTCTTCTCAGTTATAGAGGGAATATAATCTGTATATGAATAGGGGTGATATTTAGAACTAAGCAAGATTTGCATATTTCTCTGAAAAGCCTCTGTCCATCCTTTTCATATGTTTTGGTTAAATCTTTCCTAGATACATTCTTTAAATTCAGAATCAGAACTTTGAAATTAAAATTTCAGCATTTTTCAATATTTGATATAACTTGGATAATCTACTTATCTATTTAAGTAGATAATCTACATTAGTTAATTAAAAAGTCATTAATTTGAGTGAGTAGTTGCTATAAGCAAAGTAAAAATTAGGAAAAGTGCTAAGAGTCATAAGTTTTTCATTGTGTTGTAGCATTCAAGGAAAAGGTAATGATTTTAGTCCTTTACAGCCAAAAATTAAACTAGAACCCCAGTATAAAAGGCAAAGACGGAGACTCCTAAATACATGATTGTCTCTTCCGTGCTCCTTGGTTCCAGAAAGGCTTACAGGCATAGGAAGATCAGAATCAACATTTAGTTTTGCATATCGTTCATACCTTCCAAAAAATTAGACCTGTAATTTTTCCCAGTAGCCCTTCGCTTGATTGAGGGTAGCTGTGAGAGATGCCCATTCCTATTGATTGTTCCGAATGCTCACAGTCTTGCTGAGCATCAGCAGTGAGTCTTCGCTTAGGAATATCTTCAGCTTGTCACCTTCAAAATGAAGAAAACAAAGATGGTGAAAATAGAATCCCTGGGGAATATGGGGGTCCTGTTCATTTTTTTTTTTCCATGAAAAGCTAACCTGCTAAGTAGGTAAAAAAAATTTCCATTTTTATTCACCAGTCTTTTAAATAGTGGAAGGTTCAAAGTGATGAATTAATGAATTCACATTTTGCTTATTTGTAAACTTATATTTGAAATTTCCTATCTAAATCTTTGGGGGGGAAACCTAGTATGTCATTCCTTTGAGTCTGATCCCTGATGAATTCACCAAAAATCTAAATTTAAAAAGTTGATGTGCAATTCTTACCAAAAGAATTAAAGCAAATATGAGTAGTCCCGTGTTAGTTAGCAAGGCATTTGAGGAAAGTGATAATTATAAGTGGCAAAGATACAGCTTGCTATGATGGGAGCTGATGCTACAAAAAGAAGCCTTAATCTAAACTGTACTCTTTGTAAACTAGTCAGTGGTACTGTAGACCAGTAGAGAAATGAAATAAAGTGATTCAGAACAGAGCATTTCCATCCATTCCAATAAACTGAAATACAAAATACTAATATAATTCTGATAATTATTAGCAATTAAACAAGAACCTTGTATCCATGCATTTAGCTATTATAATATGTGATTTTTTTTTCCTTTGGAAAGCAAAGAATGTCATTCTTCTTCATTCTGATTGTTTTTTTCATCACAAGTATGGTGAGGGATTCATTGTAGCAATGACAAGAACTTCCATCTGTCTGTTTGTCTGTCTGTTTTGTTTTTCTCTCCACATTACTAATGTTTTGCAAGTGAGCTTCTTCCCACAAAGCGTGCAGCAAACTGCGAAATCAAGGGCTGAGTTTTCCACGTTGCCTTTTTTTAAATAGCCTTCTGGAAAAATGTAGGACTGGGGGCCTGAAGTCAGATGATGGTTTCACAAATCAGGCCAACAAGCACTGAGTATATCAAGTAAGAAACAAAAAGGTTGATTTTGCATTCTTGACTGAAGACTACTTTGTATCTTGAACTTTACAGGGGAAAGAACATTTCATTTACTGTAAGAAAGCCACCTCCACTTGCTAATCTTTACTATGTCTCTGCAGTCCTCCATTCTGCCTATGTTCTCACAACCTGTGGAACTTCAAAGTGAATAGATAGCATATGCCTGGAAGTGTTGGCAACAAGTGTGCAGAATGTTTGGTACAAATTTTTCCAAAAGCTCTGTTTTTTCATGTTCTGTTTTTTCCTCTTCACACTGCTATGTTCCTGTAGTGGTTGAAACAGATAGAGGGGACAGAAGCTGCACTGACACAGAAGATGTTAGACCTGGAGAATGAAAAGGTAAGGAACACTAGCTAAAAGTATAATTCACTGAGATAAAACTCATCTCAAGGGAATGTGTATAAACTTTATCCTTGGTTGATTTGTTGCCTTTCTCTGCTTAACAGAGATGGCTTCATGGTAATAAAGGCAAGAGGTTTCTAGAACAATCTATTGCTTGTATTCTTTGGGATGAGAGGGAACTGTCAAATCTATATAGAACAAAAGTATCAAAATATATATAAATTAGGGCACAAAAGCATGACTACAAAGCATATAGACCAAACGGTGTGAAATTGTGTGTGCTTTCTCTGTGTAGCAGTTTGTCTGGCAACAGCATTGTCTTTTTAATCTTGAGGTCACATTAGTGGAATTATGAAGGGTATTTCTTTGCTCTCTGGTACTCAGCATCTGGACAAGCTGTCAAGACCTCTTACTCCAGATGGCCTTTCTTGTCCCATGGTCTTCATGCCTAAAGACAGAATGTTTTCTCAAAAGCAGTTCTGTCTTTCAGAAAAAACCTGACCTTATTTTTTCATATGTTGAACAAAGAGTTTAGAATTAGCATTTATTTTTATTGGTTTACCATGCATGCTGTGCTTCACATCTTCGAGTGGTTTTCCAAACACTGATTAATCCTCACCACACCTTTTACAGGTAGATAAATAATCACCATTACATTCATCCTACAGAATGGGACAGGGAGGTTAAGTGATTTGCCCAGGGCCACTGAAGAAGTGTGTGTTTGAGCCACAAACAAAAAAAGAAGTGCTCAGACTGTTCTCTCTTGAGTGTAGCCTGTCATACTGATTGGACTGTAACAGAGACACGATCCTTCCCAAATTTAGTATTTCTTTATTTTTAACTTTTTCTATGGACAAATGCAAAAGTTTTGGGAAGAAAAAGCGCCCATAAATACTAAATTATTTTGTAAAAAGAATTGGAAAAAAATAATTTATTGGTTTTTCTTACTATCTGTGATATTTTCAAGTCTTACTGTGGGTAGCCTTTGCGTCTGTTTGTTTAGCACAGCAGTCTGAGAATCTGCATCACTAACAATTGCCTTAAACATGGTATGAGTTGAGAAATAATATTCTAGCATGATTCTCAAGGACTAAGCACTGGTTTAGTTATCCTTGAAACCCATGTTAAGGGTTTGAGGTTCTATTCTTGTTTCCTTCCCTCCTGCTTTTTGTGGACAGCTTTCACTATACCTTTTTGGGAAATAACATGTTCAGGGCAACTACATTGCTTTTCTGGGATATAGTGGTGAACTCGACTGAGCTGATCTGACACTCCCTATAGTCTCAGGCAAATCAGGTGCGTCTCTGGTGTCAGACACCTGTAAGCATGTTAGGACCAGGCCTGTCCCTCACTATGCATTACACAGCACACATGGTATTGCATCCTGTGCAACAGCCACCAGCTGTTGCTCTGTTGGTGTAATCCATCCACATCAGGAAGTGATGCCACCTGGGTAGTCAGTTGAACAAGCATGGTGTCTAATGCCATATGACATTCTTCAGGGTTCTGGTGATGTCCACAGAGGGCTGAGAAATATATTCTATGGGACTTGTTGGAGACCTCTGCCCTTCTGGACCTGTAGCTAAAGCATCATATTCTAAAATGGGTATCATAGCAAGAGATGCCCACCTGTGGGTAACCAAATTCCAGCCCAAAGATCAAGGCCCAACTTAGACTTTGGCTTTTCCTTCAAAATTCATTAGAAGGTAATTAAAAGGTTTACAAAATAAAGTAATAGAAAATACTATAGTTCTTAATACAGAGACAAATAGCACCTTATTCCTCTGAGTCCTCTAATATTGGTCTTATATGTTGGTACTGTCACCAGTTCTGGCTTGTTCTTAACAAGTGGGAGATTGTCTCTGGTCATTTGTATGCTCTGAGCCCCTCCAAAGCATTAATCAGGTGATCAAAATGTATTTGTTTTAAAGTAGATATTTGGACTGAGAATTCACCATCATGGTTGATGTTTAGGCAAACTTTGTGTCAGTGCTACACTGGCAGCTGACAGAAAAGTTGTCAGAAGTCCACATATATGTCTAAAGGCAAAATTTGGCCAAATAAGTGACTTTTGGCCAATCCCATGTCTAATGAAACTAACCAGGACAGCAATATTTGATTTTTTTGATACTGTTAATAAAGGCTTGCAATTAATCATCTTAAGAACTCTATGTATTAGGTATTTATTCTATATGTTGAGGAAATAAAAAAAATTTGTTGAATAGAAAAAATAACGATAGAAAATACTAAATTCAATCAAAGGGCTTCTCTGCTTTCTGGTCTACTACTAATTTTTTTTGAGCATGAAAGCGTGCCTTGAAAGAAAACCTAAAAAAATCATGTCACTATTTGGTGTTCTACCTATTGTGATCCAGCCTGAGACAAGGTGTCACTGCCCATGGCAAGGGGATTGGAATGAGGTGATCTTTGAGGTCCCTTTCAACCCGAAACATCTTATGATTCTGTGATCCTGAACACACTGAAGGCTTGACTATTCCGACAGCCATTCGAATGTCTACAACTTGCTTGCAACATCATCCTTTTGGATACCGAGTTCCACTGAAATCCCAGCTTGTGGGATTTATATCTATATGTAGCAACTGTGAAAGTTGATGAGTTTGATTTTTAAAAACAAAAGTAAAAAAATCCCTGTAAATCTTAGGCATCTTGAAAACTTCTTCATCTCTTCAGCCAGTCACTCAACCTCTCTGGGCATCACTTCACCCATTACCTAGAACAGACTAGACAACAGAAATTAGGGTTTGCCCCATGATTTCCTTATGGGTACACATGAGACATTTTAAGAAAATCCATAAAGTGCCCTCACTTGTGTTTCTCTTTTCCCTCCCTTGTCCTGCCCTGTGAAAGTTACAGCTATTGGACCACATGCATGCACATCCCCATTCACCTCTTGCTGCTCTGTGCACTTCTGTGAGGTCCAGGCAGGTTTGTACACTGATGTAGAGGTCAATGCTTTCTAGGTACAACTTAAAAATATATAATACACATATTTGAAGTACTACTATTGTAAATTTGATATTCCAAATATCCTTAGGATGAATGTGGTCATTTTCTGTAGGTTTTCTTTTGCTTTCAAATGGAAAGCTTGTGTAAAAATTATGGCATTTATGATTCTTCATGAATTAGAATAAAGAACAAACATTCCCTTGTTTTTATTATTGCTCAGGACCTGTTCAGTAAACAGAAGGGTTATTTAGAGGAAGAACTCGACTACAGGAAGCAAGCTCTGGACCAGGCTTACATGGTAGGAAAAGCACAGTCATTAAATTTTTCTGTTTGAACAGATTTGATAAAATGCAGGTCGCTTTTTTTTTCTTGTAAGTATAAATAGGATTCTTTTTTACTTTATATATTTTTTTTCTGGCAGACTAGAAATCAACCATTACTTAAATGAAAACTTAGGAAATGGGTTATAGTACTTACAAGTGCAATGTTTTTGCATTGTATTTTTTATTCTATGATATGCAAACATCTTGTTAGTACTTCTGGAATGGGAAGAGCTCATTTTCATATGCACAAAAATGTAACTAGTAGAATACACCAGAAATTACTTTAGAACTTTTCCAGTATTTGTTTTCCTGAAGCATTTGTAAGTATTACTGCTGCTAACTTATCCTATATCAGGAATGCCTGTTTTTGCTATGCAATTTCTTCCTGTGCAGTCCTATCGAACCTTACCCTTCTGAGCTTTCGAAGGGGAAGCTGCAACCTCGCCTTTTCTCAGCCTAAGCAACAATTAGGAAATATCTAGGAAGTGATAAAACAGCACACCCAATTTTGTTAATAGTGCAACATCAGGAAATCAAAATGTAATGGCCTGAAGCATTACTTACATATTGTAAATGTTTTTTATGGGGAAAATGTTTTCAGAAAAGAAGCAAGGTCTAGTGCTCAGAGCAGATAACAGAGATAAAAGTAAGCAGGCTCTATTTCTAGCACTGTGACCTTGGGCAAGCCATTTAACCTCTCTGTGCAGCTGTTTATGCATCACTAATATGGATGGAATTACCTACCTCACAAAGGTGTTATGAGGCCTAAAAGGATGTGATCAGATGCTCTTGATCCAAATATTGTCAGTCTGGATGATGGTTTTTGATAGCATCATACTAACCCCAGTAATCAGAGAAACGCTGCCATGATTCCGTTCTTTCTTCTTGGAAATACAGTTCTCCGTGCGAAAGTGAAGTTCTCCTGTGTTCTCTGCTCTGCAGAGTACTGCAGTTTTGGTCAGTGTGTGAAAATTGTGTTAGAAGTCTGGCAAATAGCAAGAGATGGATGAGGGATTGGTGTATGCAAGTATACAAGTGTTCCTCTCTTCATTGCTTATGGTAACCTGGAACCAAGCCAGTGACACAGACTTGGGGCCATGGATGTTGGGACAGTAGGGCCAGAGAGAGAGAGTAAGATTTCTGTTCACAGTTTTTCCTGTGGTCTTTTTGTTTTGTAGGATGGCTTAACAATTCAGTTGCAGTTGAAGGAAATGTGTTAGCTTGGATTAAATTTGTAATGTTCAGCATCAGGATTTGGAGTTCTATCAGGTGTTGAGTGCAGAGCTATTGTCTGAATCTTTCTTATGCAGAAGAATCGATCACTTACTAGAATGGGAACCATGGCTTGGGTGTAAATCAGTGCCAGGAGGCTGCGTGCACTCTGTGTGGAATGCTCCTCACTGCTCACGACTGCTGCTTTCCGTCTACCTGTCTGTGTCCGTCCTTCCCTCCTGCCTAAGGCTTTGCTTGCCAGCCTTCTCCTCTAGCTGTTGGTAGCTTTTGGTGGGTTGTTTGCTTGCTGGATTCAAATGTCAGCCTGTCTGTGTGTGATTTGGGTTGCATTAGAAAATCCAGGAGCTGGAGGCCACGCTGTATAATGCCCTGCAGCAGGATCCAGGGAGGCGGGCGAGCGAGTCGCTGACAGAAGCGCAGAGGGAGGATTTGCGGGCTGCAGTGGAGAAGGTGCGGCGGCAGATCCTGAGGCAGAGCCGAGAGTTTGACACCCAGATCTTGCACGAGCGGATGGAGCTGCTGCAGCAGGCACAGCAGGTAATCCTGGTTCTCTCTCCTCCCCGTCGCTGGTGTTACCTCTGTGGTTGCCGCCACTGCCCATACAACAGCATCGCTTCACCCTCACCTTGTGGAGTTCCGTTTAGTCTATTCCTTGTACAGCTCCCATGCCAAGGAGCCATGTGGTGTCTAGGACCTGGTTGCACTGGGCATGGTGCACACACAAAACAAGTCACTGTCTGACCACAAAGTCGTGTTGCACAACCTGTTTCTTGTGTGTACAACCACACAGTCTTCCACTGAACTCCAAGGAGAGCTTGTTGCAAGTTTAAGGCCCTAAATTAGAAAAAGCCAGAATGGAGGGTTGCAAGATAATGCTTTGAAAAGAGGAAAGGCATAAGCACAGTTACAGGAATACAAGTTTTTTATTTTTTCACCCTTTTCCTTTATTTTAGCTATTTGTTAATTTTTTGCCAAAAAACTAAAAAAGAGAAAGTCATAGGAAGTCTTTTAAGATAACATTTACAAGCTTTCACACCTGTAAATTGGTTTAGAAAAGCCTTGTCTGTCTAAACTACTTCATTTACTTCATTAAGGACAAATATTGACAACATGAATTTGGCAGAGTCCTGGCCTATGGAATTGTGGTAATTATTTACTGCTGGTAGGATTGCTAGGTTTTCTGTGCAAATATTCAAGGCAGAAGAGAGCTGCATGTCCCAGGGTGTTAATTACTACAGCAGGATTAATTGTCCCCAAGGATTTTGGTTCCTCATTATAGTAGCCTCTGGAAGTTGCAGGCAGATGTCTTAGATCTTGAGGACTGCGCTCCAGCTGCTCAGCTACCTTTTGTGTTAGTCTGGAATCACGTATTGTAAATGCTAGATTGTGCTGTGCAGAAGTGTCCAGAACATTGTTGCCATTTCAGGTGCTGGGGCAAGAACTGCGTTTAGTTTAGTCCAAGCTTCTGTCTGTTCCGGTTGGCTTTGTAGATGAATAGAGATGAAATTGATGTAATGGGACCCAGCACTGTTGGGATCATCTCCTGCCATCCTGCAGTGATGAGAAGCGCTTATGGTGGTAGTGTTAGACCTGAGCTCTGACTTCCTAGAAGTTTCCTTTCTCTTACTCCTTGATGAATGTGTAACACTGAGACCAGGAGATGAACTTGTTTAATTGATGTCATCTATTTTTAGTCATTAGCAATTGTGTAGAGAAAGGTAGAGAAGGTAGGTACCAGCTGGCACTGAAAGTCTCAGAAAGAAAGAGTAAACGTTAAATTTGGTAAATGAGGATGGAGCCAGAAATTATAAGCCTAATGTTATTAATATAGCTGAAAATTAGTGAGAATAGAGGGGGTTTGCCAATCTCGTAGGCAGTCCAACTTCCTAGCCAGAGTGTTGGTGTTTTACTCACAACAATAATGCAGTGCTTTTCACTTCTACCATTATTATTTGTCAATGACATTTATTGGGAATGAATGACATTGTGTGTTGAGTAATGCCTCCACACCTAAATAATATGCAATTTCAGATTTTAACATCAGACTAGATATAGTTTGCTTTCACCGTACATGTAGTTTAACACTCTTTGAAGGACTGCTCTTGGCTAGGGCCTTTTTATGGTACTTGTTGGAGTGTATTTTTGGGGAACTTGAACAGATCTAAGTTAAGCTCATATCATATTGGTAAATAGAAAGGAAAATGTAAGATTAGATTTGTAGAGTGAAGAAGTTTTTCCCGAGGACCCAAAATCCATACTATGTGCATATCTGGGGTGTAACTTGGACTTAGTTCTAATTTGCTCCATGGCCTGCTCACTATCAATCAGAGCACTTTATGTGCTCATCTGGAGCACATCTCTTTGAGTCCAGTTCATGTATTCACAGGTTACTTCACAACATAATGTTAAGAATGATGAGTGTAGAAGAAAAATAATGCTAGCATATCTACGGATTTTTATATATGTCTCCAGATCTATTTTATGACGTGTCATTAGAGTTTCATATTGTGCCCATCTCGTTAGCCATGCTAATGTTACAGCCTTGCAGGGCACATTAAACTACTGCTTACTGGGGAGCTAAGTATTCTAGTTGTCTATTTTTAACACACACATACCCACGGCCACACACACATACACTACAGGAAAAAGAAAGACAAAGATGCTCCTTAATTTGCCTGGGTTAGTGGAGGGGTGATTCCCACAGGATTACGTTCATCTACACTAGCAAATGACAGAAGCTGAATGTTACACAAATGAAACCATACTTGTGTTGGCAGAATCCTAATGAATGGATGAAGCTGCACAAAGTCTAGTACATCCCTGATGATTTTTTAAATGAATCCACTCCTTTCCTCATATATTTATGGCCATGAGAAGTTTTGCTGAAACTGTGATACCAGCAAACACCCATTACACTTTATTCTGGCAAAACTGTAGTCTAGAGCTGGTCATATTTTACAGTCTGCAGTGCCTTTACAGTACATGCCACACTTATTCTACTTAAGTGGGGGTTACAGAGTGATATGACAGCATGATGGAACTGCAAACCTTAGTGCAGAATCTTCATGTTGCAAACCTTACTCTCAAACTTTACCTGAAACACAAACCATGTATTATTAAAGACTGAATTCTCTGAAACTTTGGAAGTTTGATCACTTCCAGAAGGCCTTTTTACTTTGCTTCTATTACCTACTGGGCAGACCAGTAGAAGGGCTTCAAAGGAACAACTTTGCTTAACCTGGCAGGCTGGCAACAAGCTTTTCTGATTTAGTTTCTGTGTCAGACATGGAGTGGGGATTCAAGAAATTCTGATGATGGAGAGGGAGGAACTCCCACCTTCTGCCTGTAAATGATCCTTGACCACAGGGTGCAGAAATGGTAAGGCACATGATGAATGCTGTAGATTGGTCTGCAGAGTTTATTATAAATTAATTGCTTCATATAGGGACTTTGAGGATTTAGCGTGTGAGATGCTGGTTTTATAGAGCTGGTAAATGTTTTTCCTGGGGAGTGTACTGTCTTAAAGGGACAGTGATGTGCATAAGAAAATGGGTGAATGGTTGCTCAAGTGTGAGCCTGTGCTGCTTTATGTGTGCTTCTTTGTCCATATAGAAAGCCTGAGTTCTTAGCCATCGGATATTGACTTTGTTCCATTGAAATAAATACATTTTAGGATGCAAGGCTCTGCATTACATTGGTAGGTCTGTTCATCTTGGGTGCACGTATGGCCCCACATTGTTACTGTTCATTAGTATATAAATGTAACCATTTATACCCATTGTGTATTAAGGAAGCCAGGCCTCAGTGGAGCCAAATTAGGCAGACTGTGAGATTAGATCTGCTTGCTAAGGCACAAAATGCTTTTATTAAACCCAGAGTGCACCATGCAGGTCTGGGGGACAGATCCTCAGCTAAAGCATTTTGGCAGTACTCCCTCTAAGTCAGAGAAGGTGTTTTGATTTACACCATCCTCTTTATTTGGAGGAGGTAATATATGTTAATTAAAAATCTGTCATGAGCAGCTTGTGATATTTGCTTCTAGCAATAGGGTATGTGCAGTTCAACCTCCGTTCCTGCATGTGTTGCCATAAAAAAATGTCTCATTGTTTTACACTGTTATTATAAGCTTTTATAAATCAATGTCTGGTTTGTTTTTAGCAGGAGTTCATTAAAAGTAACATTTGTGCTCTACTCAGTGCGGTGGCATGACTTTTGTGCTTTTTGGAAAATACAAAGGTCATTATTAGTAGGTTCTCTTACAAAGGGTAATTTTTCATGTATATATAGGATGCTAAGTAATTTCTAAAGGGAGAGAAAAATGTGTTGTGTGGCTATAAAATCCATCTCTGAGAGAAGTTATTTCAAATGGAGCATGTTTCTGAAGTAGTGATATTAATTTCCTAATGAAGCCAGCTCAAATTTAAAAGCAAAACAAAAAACAACTGGCAAAAAAACCTCAGCACAAAAAATCCACAAAGTGTCACAGTAGTTCACCTTAAAAATATATTGCAATTGTCTTATCTGCTGAAACTAGTAAATATTTAAAGGTCGAATTATGCTTTATATAAACCAAATAAAGTAAAAACCTAAATATATTCCTGTTGGTTTTACTGTAGCTGTTTCTGGAGTATGAAACTGTAGAAAATCATCAGAACCAGGCTTTAAATTAGGGTAGATTAATTCAAATTGCATTGCTGGCAGTATTCAAGCATGAAGAAAATTTATAAGAGATATATAATTTATTCTGATTTCGTCTGAAGTTATTTTAAACCCAAAGAGAAGCTACAAAATTCCTTGAAGAACAGGAGATTGACACACGCTCAGTTCCAAAAATGGTTGCTGCCAGTCAGAAAGGATACGAGAGACAGATTCTATTAGTGTAATCCAGTAATTTCCCACAGCAGCTTTATCTTTTTATAAAATTGTAAGAAAGAAAGAAAGAGAAAAGATATATCAGTTCACCATGTCATCAATGTGTGAAACGTTTTTTTCTCTGAGTTGCACTGTAGTATTGTACTAAGCTGAGTGTGTTTTATTCTAATTTGAGGTAGCATATTCTTGGGTGAAGATCAGTTTTACAAATAAAAGAAACCATTGCTTCGATTCTAGACCTGATTATAATACCTCTCTGGACTGATGAAGTCATCCAAATTCCAACTTTAAATAGGTGGAATATAGCTGCAAATATTTTAACTATGTTTTCTTTAAACTAGAACACTCCCATGACCAGATTGGATTGTTCATCAATAGTAAAAGCAGAAATTACCACTATATTTGCATGTTTTACTAGAAGAAGGCATACCTGTAGGACAGAGCAGGTAAAAATCAGAACTTACCTCTGCCATAGAGAAGGATTCACTGCTGATGTGATGCCTTGGGCGCTGCTTTTCAAGGACACTATGGAAAAGTCAGAAGCAGCGATGCCTATTTCATCCTGAAATGTCAAAATACAGCTTGAAATTGAGAAACAACAAACTAATTTTCTTCACTAAGTTTCTTAGTTCCTTTTTTTCATACCTGAAGAGCAAAACTCTTAACTGCTTAAAGATCAAACAAAACTGTAATGCATGGCATTCCTCCATGAGTTCTTCCTGCTGTCTTGTAGGTTGGACAACTTCTTCACACTGGGGTAGTAATTTGTGTACAAATCCATAGGGTTGGATGTCACTGTATCTGTAAGATCATATTGGCTCAGCCATTTAGAATACATATTTGTTTTGGGAGGAAAGGTGTTGCATGTTTTCAGAGGTTTTTTTAAATCTTTATTAAAAAAACCCCAAAACATTGATATGGTAATTTCCAGAGCGAAGTGGGAACTTGAGATTTGCCACTTGATATACTACAGATGTTCAGGTAAAGCTGGGAGAAATTCAGCAGTTGTTTTGCTCCCCTCTGCTGTGTAGCCTGTTATGGTTGAGAGACGATTTATTTTTCACCCAAGGGGAATTATTAAGGTTTAATGTTTGACTGGGAAGCCCCCTGGGGGAGGATGAGAGTGAGGGAGGATGCTCTGCTCAGAATACCTTATTGATGGGCATGAGGAGGTGTTGTCTTAAATTTGTCCTCTTTGGCACAATGCTTGGTAACAGAGAGGACAAATGGAAGACAACCTCTCCTCTGGTGAGTTGCCCTGGACAGAGAGGCTGCCTTGGTCAAAACCCCACAGCTGTGTCACACAATTTAGAGAGCAGGTAGAAGTATTACTACTAAGCTTACTTACATAATAGTAATTGGGGAGTCTCAAATCATTTTACTTCCAAATCTACGTAGAATTAGTGGTTTAATGTTTTGGTTTTAAATCTGAAGCATTAAGGTGCTAGGAAAGTTCATTCTCACCTATTTGCATATAACTATACATGAAGAGAATTATATAAGACAATAACTGATTTTTTTTTCTGCAATGACTAATGCTTGTTTAGCATTAACATTCTGTGCTTTGCTGTTCCAAATGTAAGTGATTACTGTTGATAATGCATTTTTTTATATTTATGAATTGCTCTTAAAAGCATCTGATATTGCAGCTATATAACTGCCATCAATATTCATCAAGCACATCATGACTGGGCTAATCGTAGTTGACCTGTGGTATTGATTTGTCATGCAGGAGTGAACACTGAGTCTTTCAAGCATCGTTGCTGCTATAATGACAATATCACAAGAAACTAATTTCTCACAGATCTGCGGAGCAGATGGGAGTTAACTTTAGTAATTTCTATATGTTTATCTTGCAGTGTTTCCTTGTGTGTGTTTTCTCTATGTAGTCTTCAACTATGTCTGCTTTGCTACTGCCTTAGTGGTGCTACTTGTCTGGATAATAGCAGGAGGGGTATGATAGCTGCAAAGTATATCTGAAAGGTCTGCTCCTTTTGTCCTAAACAAGGTGTGATTGAGGTTCTACTAAAATTAAGTGCTACTTTATGCCTTGCAATAATATTAGTATCAAGAAAACTCTTATTGGAAGTTTGAATACTGAAATCCTCTGATCTGAAATCCCAAATAGCCTATGTTTCTTAGGAAGGGCTAGTGGGAGCTGAGGAAAGGCAAGTCTGGAAAAAAAAGTGTGCAAAATTTGTTATAGAAGTCAAGGATAAGTGTGTTTTCATAAGCATAATTTATACATATATCATGATAATTACTGAGATGGAAATTTTCCATTTAAATACCTGAATGTAAAATATTCTAAATGTAATGCTAAAAAAAATATCATATTATGCTTTTTTTTTTCTTCCTACCTGATAATGTGCCTAGCCTGTCAAGGAGTCAGTTTTAAGATGTTGAATTTTTTTTTGTCTTCTGAGTTCACATGGACTTAGCATAGCCATTCTGTCTAATCTGGCTTAAATTATTGGTTTTCCTTAATGAAAGGCAATAGGACTGTTGATAGTCTTCTTTTAGATATCACTGTATATTGTGACATAAATTTAAAGACTCTTAGTGTTAAAAATTAAGCGAGTTTATAGTAAATATTACATCCATATGGTCATTTGGTATCAGATTATAACAGATCGTTATTCTGGATGAAATGTATTTATAAAATTCACTAATTTACTACTAAGACCAATGTGATTGAATGTATATTCTGAGAAGTGCATGAATGCAGCTGCTAAAAAGTTCATTCTCCTCAGGAACGCAAATAAAGAAACCCCAAATGCATAATAAAGATTAACAAGAACAATTCTGTATCAGTAACTATTAATTAGATTATCGTAGTTGAGACTACAGAATATAGAAAAGAATGAAATTATTACCTGCTGTATGAAGAAAATCTTGGTGGGAATCAGAGAGATACAATATATCCAAAACGATCTCATTATTGTATTCAATTGGCTGAATTTACATTTGGTTTTCATTCATAAAGTAAAACAAGATGGTAACAAAAATTACTTAAGCTTACACTGTTGCACCAGGCTTTTCTGTTTCCTTATGACCACTGTGCAAAATCACATTCTGGAAATATAGAGCAAAAGGGAACACTTGGATTCCTGAATCCACACCCCTTACAGTGGCAGATCCAACAGCTTGAGTAAATGCATGTGACAATTATCAATGCAAAACAGTACAGACTTTTAAACAGTTGTGAAAATGTGTTAGATTTTTAAAAAGCCCAAGAAAAGAATGTATTTATTTTCATAAGGTAATTTTATCCATCGCTTTAGTGATTTGAATAATAGCTAAAGGCAAGTAGGTTATATTCGTCTTTGTTTAAATTTATACATTTCATATAGTTATGCTGTTCACATTAGTAAAGATCTTACATACCTGTGTCTTACTAGTGATGAGAATCTGCTTAAAATAATGATATAATGAAACAATATTGATTCTTCCCTTTTTCAGATGGATAAAATACTCCCCATGCTAAATTTTGCTGCAGAATGAGACATTCTTGATCATAAGATGGCTTCAGAGATTCAAAACCTGGTTCATGGCAGATACAGTCCATCCATGGTGCCTCTTCTGTGCATGTACATTAACCTGAACCTTTGCAACATTTCAGAGCTGAGGCTCTAAGCAGCTTAGCAAATCCTTCTTTGTCTGCTTTGTGCTAAAATTATCAAATTGTTTTCTTGGATTTGCTCGTGAATGTAAATCCAATAAGAGTGTGTCACAGGAACTGTTAAGGTAATTTCTAACACCCCTGATTAGTACATTGCTGTGTTTTCACAAGTACAGTAGAATGGCAAAGAGCATATTTTGCTGGTAGGTAAATTGATCTTGATGTTGCTGTCCAAAAACACTTGTAAAGATGGGCTCTTTACTTACACATTTATCTAGGAAACAAGAACATCAGTTCTGCAGCTTGACACCTACATAAAGAAACATGTATTCTTCATTGTCTGAAAAATTAAATTTGTCATTCAGATTTCTTCTCTGATAGACTTTTCCTCATTTGGCAAAGCTCCTTGAGGATTTGAGGCCATCGGAGATGTTGTTTCAGGATTGTGAATGGCTGGCTAGTGCTGTGGGTGAATTAGAGAGGACAAAAGGCTTGGATGAAGAAATCCACTTCATCTAACCTGCATCACTGTCCAATAAACAGAAAACAGAAATTCTTGGGATCTGTGTTTGCCATTAAAAAGACAGGTGGGAGATCAGGTCAAAAACCCCCAGAATGTATGTAAGGCACCATGTAATTGCAGAGTGACACAGTCCGTTTCTCATCAGAATTTGTGGTAGCATGAAAGACAAGCTTAACCAAATGAGGAAATGCGCACATTTTGGTTGCTTGGTGGAGGGAATCTGCACCTAGCATTTGAAAGTAGTGGGGCACTTCAGTATACGTCTCAGATCAATTTTCTTCCTTTGTAATGCTGATGTTTCTCCCATGTGTAACTCTCAAAATGATGACAAATCATTACTGGGTTGATAGACTGCCTCCAGCATAAAAATGATAGCTCTGAGACTACAACCCAGGGCTCTCTGAGCTCAGCAGAAAGATTTCCACGTATTCCGGTGCTGCTTTATAATGGGCACTGTATTAATGGGAATGGTACTTAATGTAGACAGATTGCTATTATAACACAAACTGAGCACACATACTTCATGTGTTATATGTGGGAATGCCATTAACCTTTTTTTTTTTTAATGGATCTATATTTTCATTTTGGCTTAACTGCAAGCTGAGTCCTATTCTAAGCCAGCGTTATTGAAATTTCTCTGTTAGTGAAAGTAGAGTAATATTTCTAGGCTTGCATCTACCATCATGCTGCTTGCATTTCACCTAAACTTTGGTTCCTCAGATCTCCCAGGCATGTGGCTTGCAACCTTGAGGTTGCAGTATAGCCACAAGAGCCAAACCATTCCAAAATTACAGAAATTTCCCTTTTGAAATCAGTACCAGTCTGGTTCTCCACTGGTAATATATTAATATGATTTTAGTGGACTCTGCCTTTAATTCCATTTTAAAAACTGAATTTATCCTTTTTTTTTTTTTTTTTTTTTTTTTTTTACCTTGTTCAAAGGAGTCACGAAAATCATGAATCTGCATCTAGCCTTTTGCTGAGTTTGGATGTATTTAGAAAACAAAAACCTATAAGGAAATTTTCCAGCTGTCAGGAAAACTGAGCTGTAGGTGCAGAGATACCTGAATTGGTCCCACCAAGGCCAGTTGAAGTACCATACTTCATGAAAACTTAAGTACTCGCACTCTGTATGAAGATCAGAACTGCTTTAAGTAAGAATTTGTAGTCCCATCTTGGAGTGTCAGCCCTCTGCTACTTGAGAAAAGAAGAGCTTACTTGTCTAAATTTCCCTGACAGTTCTGGAAGGCACTTGCCATCCAAGTTTACCAGGGAATTGCTTAAGTGAATAATTGAACTGGAAGAAGTGTATTTTGTTTCCCAGCAAGACAAACTTCCCGTCATGAGGTGAAAGGAAATGGAGAGTTATGAGCATTTAGGAGGAATCATCTGCACATTAGGAATCTTCTGCTGAGAAAAATGTCTGATTTCTTGCTTTTGGGGCAGTTTGGCTGCCCTTTGTGTTTGGGATCTCTCCAAGAATTAGAGATTGGAGACGACTGTAGTCAAAGAACCTGTAATTTTTACGACCCTGGTTGACTGGTGATAAACTTCCCATTTACAACTCTGTTAAGTAATGTCATGTGTAGTGCCATGTTGGGGGCGGTCTTTGTGAGACTTTGCGTTACTGACTTCCAAAGGAAAAGTGTGCTTTCCCTGCCTGAATTTTCTCGCTGTGCTCTCTCTTACCCAATTGTTCCCATTAATAGGTTGTTTTCCAGGGTTATAGCTGCCACCTCTATATATGCTACATATAAAACTACTATTGAGAAGAAAATTTTAATGGAACTTGAAAGTCTATTCAAATACAATTAAGTAATAAGTAAGGTATCTTTGTTCTGTGGCTGTCTGGTAATGCAAGTGGATCTCTGTGCTGAGCCTGGAGCTGCTGTTCAGCATAGCCCGGCCAGCAGAGCCATCTGCTGATAGCTCTGCACAGGGAACAGCCCTCAGCCCTTGCTGTGCTCTGGCTGCTTGTGAGCACTTCCTCAGAAGTGGCAGCAAATTTCATTACTAGTAGAGAAACAATTTATTTGTCAAGTAGGTGCTCACTATACTTAATTGGATGCTTGTCCAACCCTCTTTTGACACTCAGGGAAGTTCCATGCAGGTGAAGGCAGTTACAGGGAGTATTCACATATGTCCCATCCATCATGCAGAAGTTTTGTGTTGAGATTTTATTTGCTATTTGAATAAAATTTGAATAATAAAAATGACAAATTAGTATTCACCATTTTGGCAGGTTGGTTCTGAATGCAAGTGAGGTGAAATGTTAAGAATCCGTCCCTTATGTTCACACTCCTCTCTTCCGTGGTTTCATTCCCGTTGCCCTGTATTTGCCTGACTGTGACTCTTTGCCTACAGTAACTGCCTTGTATGGCCCCAGGATTTGACAGCACGTGGTTGTTCTCATGCATCCTGTCAGTCCCATAAAGGTGCACTCGTATGACTGAGGGGCAGCTCTTAACTGTGGAAACACAGGAATTGCCAGAACCCAGCACAGCATCGTTCTACAAGGTCCCTAATCCTTGCTCTGACTGTGACCATTATCCATAGCTTCTATTTCTCTCTTTTTAAAAAAGCAAATAAATAGAAGAACAGCCTGTGGCTTTCCTTTCAACTGAGACTTACCAAAGTTTTGAGAGCAAAATAAACTCCATTTTGTTGCTTCCTTCAATTTTTTTTGTGCTGTTGGAAAGGTACTGAATTAACACTGGAAGGTTGCTGTGAGCCATGTTCTGGGTAGAGCTGAATGCATCTTTTATAGCACAATTGTTATAACTCTACATGACATAGCAGGAAAAGCTCAACTTACTGATCATCAGTTTGTACCCTGAAGCATGAAAGCAGGTAGAATTTCTTGATAACAATGAAATAGTTCTATGTGATTTGTTGTCACAGTCATGCTTTTGAAAACATAAATTATAATTCACTGAAAGCATCTAATCAAGTTGAAAATCTCTGAGTGAGTTCACAGCTTCTTGCTTGGTAATTATTGCAAATAAAAGGAGCAGTAGATAAAGTTGTAAAGTTTTATACAGTCCTGCCTTTGGTCTTAATCAGTATCTGTAACTTTGGTGTAATTTTGTTCTCATTAGTTTAGTATAACCTTTGACTGATAAACATCTCTTGCTATTTGTAGAAGATGCTTTTTTGTTACAGCTACAATTATTGCATGTATCTTACATGTGATTTTTAAAGTCTTGTTTTGAAAATCATTACCTTTGTGATCAAGATAATGCTGTGAATCCAGATAGGTACAGTAGGGAAAAAAATTATTTTTATGTGTTAAATGCTTTATGCAGGTGTAAATCTGCTTTTTCCCCCGCCAATATATTAACACATACATGTATATATTTTTAAGGTCATTTCTGCAGTAAAATGAAAATAAATTAGTTATATCAGATTTTTCAGGATATATAAATAGCTGAACTAGGCTGGTTATCTTCCAGTGCTGTCCCTGAGCCATCAGAGGATATTGATGGGAAAAGCTACACCCACTTCACCCTCCTGGATAATCCTCCAGGGAAAAGCAAGTAAACAACTAGGAGCAAACGACCCCAAGCATTGATACCTGCTGAAAAATTCCAGCCCAAGGTTGTGATTTAGAACAAATTTTGACCTATGTTTGAATTTTTAATTTCTGTAGTAAAGAAGTTAGTTACAAAATCTTACTCGTTTGCAGTGTAAGTGTTCTGTCATTGTGATTTCCACTCATATGAGAGGAATACAAGCTATGTAAACACCAGTAACCTTCCCTCGACGTATGATCCTTAGGCAGCAAGTCCAGAACAGTTCTGCATATGCACATGTATACATGTAAATGTCTGCTCTGCTGACTATATCCACCCTGCCCAGCACAGCGGCATGGAAACAGCAGCAATGCCCTGGCCACCTGCCAGGCCATGGCCATGGCTGTTATCAGAACACAGTGCAACAGGGTGATAAGCAGTACAGCACTACAGCAAGAAGAGAAAGCAAAAAATGGCCACTAACAAGCAGTAGGCTCTAATACACAGGAAAGCAAACCCTGTGGCCAACACAGGAACCTGCTGATACTAATTAGACAGCACCAACATCTATAAATTCCATCCAGTACATCACAATCAAACCTCTTGTTATCTTGAACCATTCAAGCCCAGTGTTGAGCACCAAAAAGGACTGTTGTGGTTTAACCCCAGCCAGAAACCAAGCCCCATGCACCCACTCACTCACTCCCCCAAGAGCAGAATCGAGGAGAGAATTGGAAAGGCAAGCACTGGAAAAATTGGGGGTTGAGATAAGGACAGTTTAATAGGAAAAGCAAAAGCCATGCACACAAGCAAAACAAAACAAGGAATTTATTCACCATTTCCGACGGGCAGGCACCTGTTCAGCCATCTCCAGGATATCATCCAGCACATGCAGCAGTGACTTGGGAAGACAAACACCATCACTCCAAACTTCCCTCCTTTTCTCCTTCTCCAGCTCTGTATACTGAGCATGATGTCCCATGGTCTGGAACATCCCTTTGGCCAGTTTGGGTCACTTGTCCCAGCTGTGTCTCCTCCCAGCTTCCCATGCAACCCCAATGTCCTTGCCAGTGTGGCAGGAAAAAAGCAGAAGAGGCCTTGGCTCTGTGTAAGCCCTGCTCAGTCATAACAAAAACAGCTCTGTATTATCAACCCTGTGTTCAGCACAAACGCAAAACATGGCCCCGTACTACTCACTGTGAAGAAAAGTAACTCTGCTCCAGCCAAAACCAGCAAAATCTGCCTTACTGATACCAATCCAGTTGATTTGAGGTTTTTTTTGTTGATTTTCTCTGCTAAGAAATCCAATCCTTTGAGTTTTCCCTTTCAATTGCTAGACTGTCTCGTATTTAAACTGACTTTTAGGAAAGTGTGTATTTCTTAACCATAAAACTATTCTCTATCTTCCATCTCCCAGAATTTTACTATTTTTAGGGGTTATGGGTGGAAATTGGAAAATGGAAGCCTCAGTCCTTTTTAGAATCATTCTGAATAGTTGTAGAGAATAGCTGAATAGCTGTAGTCTTTTGAAAAGATTAAAATTCATAGGGGAATAATAACATCTCAATTTTTACTTAATTAACAGAATTCCCAAATCTTAAAAATGTCATCTTGTCCTAATTAACTTGTTCTTTTATAAAGGAATCCTTGCTGTAATCCCTGGGGTGAGAAAGCCACCAGATGTTCGGTGGCTTTTTTCTTTTTTCTTTTTTTTTTTCTGAAGGAAAACTCTCAGCAGTTATTGGAAAAATATCTCACATGATAAATCTTGAAGATAAAATTATATTCAAAATTATTGCTTCTCTCTACTTATCTTGCTACGGTCAAATTTTACCACAGACCATAGCACAGCCCCCAGAGAATTGAAGTCTGTCACTCAGCTCTGAGATGTGCTTATAAGAAGAAATCAGCATAACTGAAATGAAGAGAGAAACAGGAGTCTAACGTGATGGACTAGAGATCTCAGAGGTCATTACACCTGCCTGCTTCTCATCCCATGGTTTTTTACCGCACTTGTTATGTTCCTGGTACATACCATGTATGAAAATGATCACTTGAGAGATAGGCTTGCCTTGAGCAGCGAGTAGATGAACTATAAATCAATTCCAATGTAATAGAGGAAAAGTGAAATTAATACAGCTGTGCTTGGGGCATTTGGTACAGTCAGCAAAGCTTCATGCACTTATGTCACATGAGGGTAATCTGGTTAGTGCTGGTTTGTGCATTAATTGAGGAAATCTTTGAGCATTGCAGTATGATATAGTGGAAATATTTATTGACTTACTCTGACTGTATAATATTCAAATTGGTCATTTAAGCAAAATCTTTCATTTTGAAACAGCAACAACAATAATAAAGCTTTTTGCTCCTGGCCTGTTTTCAATATTCGTGTGGAGGACTATGCCCCAGGAAAAGTGAACTGTAGGGTTGTGTGTACCTCATTTTTGGAGTAGTTCCAGGTTAGATTCGGAATTATCAAGCCAAACTCTGTGGTTCTCAAACCCAGTGTGGTCATGGGTTCCCCAGCTGCCTCGCTGCAGCTGTGCTGGGCTTGGGGGACGTTCAGCACTACTGAGGTCTCTGAACTGCATGCAGGTAAGTATCTACCAACAGGAGGTGACACGACAGGTTTATAAGGAATGGCTGGATATTGTTTTGAAAGAGATACTGATTGTTCAAATCAATCTGTGAATCATAAAGTAACTTGGGAGGGGGGCAGCAGCAGCTACATTAACTTTATTGGCCTGTGCCATTCGTATTAGAGGAGATGATAATTTGTCTTTCCAAGTTCAGGAACTGTTAACAGCCTTAGCTGTTGTAGGCCAGGCTGGGATTGGATAGTTAATCCTGGAAAAAAAGCTGAATGTATAAAACTGCTCTTTAGTCACCAGTGACTGTTAGAAGGAGATTCCAGGTTTCCTGTAGAAAAGATTGCTTGTAACCTACTTTATCTGTAACAAGTGCAACATACTAAAAGTGTAGTCAAATGCATCTGGATTGTAGAAACCACTCAAAAGAAAAATAAAAAATGGGCATAACTTTTAGAAATGAGACAAGAAGATATATGATACAGAACAGAAATAAGATATATGTACCCAGCGGGGGGGGGGGGGGGTCAAACTTTTGAAGAATCTTTGTGAAACTGAACAAGAAAATTCCTTAAAAATATGGGGAGCTACACTGTAGGAAATATTTCCTCTTGTTCTGGTGGGAGGTAAATAGCAATAGGACGAAGCTGAATCTCTGGATGGTGTCTTGGTGATGAACTGAGAATGTGTGTTCTGTTTTTTTCTGGGATAGCCTGACTATGCCATAAGCATAATTAGGTTTTACAGGAAAGGAAAATAGAGAGTTAAAAGGAAATGTAGTAATGTAATTGACTGACTGTCTCAGTAAGTAGAAAAATTTCTCTCAGTTGTGGAGAAAGTAATGTTGCATTTCAAGAATTTTGGTGCTAATTGAAATTGCATGTATATGTTAAAATTATGATCAATGAGTGGTGATGGGTAGACTTTCTGGTAGTAAACATGATGTTCTGAACATGCAGCTTGCTTGAAATGCCATGGTTTCATGGAAACATGGAGCCATCCTGCCATGGACATGCCTAATGTAACTGTATAGGTAATGTTACATTATTAATGGGCATTTGTCCTCTTTATTTTCAACCTATGCCTTGTATTTTGATTCATATACTTTTCAAGTTAGATGTAATAATGCCTAATTTGCTTTTTCTGTTCCAGCGAATTCGAGATCTAGAAGATAAAATAGAACTTCAAAAGAGGCAACTCAAAGAAATTGAGGAAAAGGTAAATAAATGTCTGGGTAGTACCAGTGGATTTTTTTCCCTACAAATTTGTTTTTCTCTGTTGCATTGTTGTTAGTAGTACTTAACCTAATATCATGAAATCTATTTTAAAACAAAATAAAATTTGAGTTCAAGTCATTGCTGCATGAAGTGAAACTCTGTCCCTAACCTGCTCAAAATTATTTCTATCCAGATTTTCTATCAATTACAGGAAGGCCTGAAGGGGTCTGGAGGGTCACTAGACTAGTAGAGAGAGAATTTGCTGTGGTTTAGATCAAGAAAGAACATAAAGATTTGTCTCTGACAGAATTGGTTAGCTCAGCTCTCATCTTAGGTTAGCATTGCTTTGCAAAACGTTCAGGTACTGAAAATTAAAACAAAAGGAATAAGTTGTCTGTGACAAAATCTACAGTCAAAGAATATTTCTTGCTTTAAGATAGAAACAAGTTAATATCCTGGATCTAAATTTTCCTGTCTTTTGAAGAAGCTCTGATCAAAGCTTGAGACAACAAATGTATTTGTCACTGTGGTTCCCAAGCAAGGGATGGCACAAGGTTTATGGACTGTGAGTTCAGGTGTTTCCCAGGTCTGTCAGGTTTAGTTTGCTATGCAGGGCATGGGCTGACAGTGGGTCTTTTCTAGGCCCTAATGAAGTGTTCAGTTTTGTTACTTTTGCTGAATGAGTGCCTAGATCCCAACATGAGTTACATCATCTCAGATTCATTTTTTTCCAGCATTTATGGCTATCTAATCCTACATAAACCCACTGCTGGTCTGAATGAAGTTAGTGGAGCTTTCAGTCGTTTTTTTTTTTTTATTTGGGGATGAAAATGGGGTGAAAGATGAGAGCTGAAAGAGGTCAGTGGGGGTTGCAGAACTGAGAGAGTCATTGGAGACCAGCTCACTGGATGTTGAAAGGTTTCTTCCTCACCCTTCACTAATCTCGGTGTCCCATCATCTGCTCTCAGGATGTGGCAGTCCTGCCAGTGTCACCCTCTGGGTTTAAGGCATCTCTAGCAACTACTCCAACTCTCTCAACATCTTCCTTGGCCCCTTCTGCTCCCACATTAGTTGTCTCCCCTACTGTACCTCATCCTGCACCTTTCAAGCTGTGATACCCACCTGGGTTTGAGCAAGAGTCGTGGGAAACTGTGCTGTCTGCTGCTGTTGCTAATTATTGCTTTACATCACCCCCACTACAACCTGTCTGGGCCTGGTCTGTCTGCATCCATTGGTAAGGCAGTGGTCCATGTTTTCACTAGGAGAGAAACACAGGCTTTATCCACCCTGAAAGCCTCTTTTGCTGCTTTTGCCCTCCTCTGCTGTGGACCACTTCTATAGCTGAAACTGTTCCTGCCTAGCAGCCAGTGATGTCTAAGGTCAAAGCAGAGAAATGTTGAGGGATAGGTAATGCTTCTACATGTTAATTATTTCAAATATTGGTGTTTATCCATCTCTTCTAAAACATCATAATTCGTAGATGTTGCTATTGCCAAAATATAAGCCTTTAAGGCATTGCCATTGCAGTTTACAAAGTAGGTATTGGATTAGACAGCCTGATAATTTTGAAGATGGAAGACAGCATTATCTGTGCTGGTTCATCAGCCGGATGGATGGATGGAGAAAAGCACTGGAAAAGAAGCAGCTTAATCACAGGCTTAGCAGGAAGCTGGTAATGAGTTAAAATGATTAACGTCCTCCTTGCCTTAATGTTGCCTTAGCAAGAGACCTCAAAAAAGCTTCATCTTTTTCTATTAACCTTCAACTTCTGGAGGGGTGGAAGACTTGTTCTGTATTACATTTGAGTTTGGTTTTTGTTCCTTGGGATTAAGTACCATTCTGAATTTGATTGACCAAAGGAAGATTGTGTTGCCAGGGAATCAATTGATGATACACTGTTACATCATTGTTCTTCTGAAGGTTTAATGCATCAGAGGGCACAGACTGACACCTACGTGCTACTGATACTGAGCACAATAATTTCTTGTGCAGAGAAATCTTATGCTTTTCAAGGAATAGCAGTATTTATTGCTGAGCCTCATCACTGGTGGTAGCTAAGGGCAATGCACCACTTACAGTCACTGTGTCATGAGTACAACTTTTTATTTTCCTTTAGGAATAACTTCAGTTTTTATGTTTTATGTCAAATCAGGACACAAGGATAACAGCATTTCTGCCCTGTAGATTCTTCAGTCAACTGTTCTGTTTCTAAAAGATATACAGAAGAATAATGTAAAATCTCAGTTTTAGTCTGTGAGCTGGTACATGAGGAGCAAGTGCTATTTAAAAGCATCATGCTTTTCTCATGAGTGATTTTTTACTATTTCAGCTGCATTTAGTTTGTTTCCTGGGTTTGATAAACCTTGGTTCAGGAAAGTTTTCACATATGTAATTATAAGTACTTCCTGAAGTGATTCACAAAGCCAAGCCTAGTATTTCTCAAGTTAAATAATCCACAGATGTTACCATTGTAAAAGTCAAATCCTGAATTTTGTACCTCTTTTTAGAGTAAGATTGGTATACTTTATCTTTCTTTCAGATCAACTTAATTAATTATATGACTAACTGCTGTAATGTCATTGGATTTCATATTACATATCTTACATCTTCTTTCTTTTCTTTTTTTTCCTCATTTTCTTTTGATCTTATGTTATAGTTTTTGTTCCTTTTTTTGTTTTTTTCACTAGCATTCATTCTGTGGCCTTGATGACACAACTGAGCCAAGACATGTGGTTGGTATTCTTTATATTTCTTCAGTCAATTTTTAACTCTTAGATTTTACCATGTTTTGAGAATGTTTGTAAGACCCTGAAACCATGGGGAGGGACATACTGGCTTTGCTTGCACAGAGAGGAAGAGCCACCTATAAAATCCAACTTGGATGCTTTCCATCCTATCTGTCTGCAGGAAGTCATTGGGTTTTCAATGAGAAATGATTTTGCATTATAAGATGCTGACTGCTGTAACTGCAGTAGGTGCTTTTCATTTCTGCAAAGTAGGTACATTTTGTCTCAAAGTTCGGGTATTGCTGAACACTGGATGGAGAGGTGGCAAAACGTTGCTTTGCAATTTTGTTTGCTAAAAAGCCCTGTGAGCATCACCACCTATGCAAAAAAAAGGAGTTCATTTTACTTCCTCAAGATCCTTGAGGCCATGGAATCACTTAGGGAATAATAACCCATTTTCCCTTCTATGAGGCGATGCAAAGGCTGCAGTGTGACTGAGCCCCTGTGTGCCTGTGGACATGGCAGAGTGAGAGTGAGAAACGTCTGTGCCTCCCCTTGGCGACACAACCATCACTCTTGCTGTCCTTTCCACAGTGTCCTGGTCCTTTCAGCTCAGTGCAAAGGACAGAGTGAATTTCTTCAGCTATAGCAGGAGCCATAGTGACAGTACTCACCTTTCACAGAGAACAAGAGGGAAATACAATTTAGAAACTCAGTCCCAGTCCTCTTCCCTGGAGCAATGCAAGTTGCACACGGCCTTTCAGTAAGGATGGTAACTCAACAACCTGTCAGAGGATTAAGCTGTGGTTTAAAACTGGTGAATATTATTCAGTGTTGTTACTGTTGTTGAGGTTTTTTTGTTTTAACCTGATAATACACAATGCTTTTACCTTTATGATTTTAACTATTTTTTTCTTTCTTGTAATCTGTTGTGAATTATGTTCATGGAATTGCCTTATAGCAGGATGTGTGTTTAATCAACACCTTTGAAACTGCTGTCAAGAACTGCATGATGAAGTATGGTGACAATAGTCACCCCCAAAAGCTATTGTATTTATCTCACATTAAGCTTCAAACTGTTTTCTTCTGCCTAGATCACAAGTACTTTTGAGAAATCAGAGCTGTTTTTTCGTGGGCTCTTTGAGGGTTTGCTCAGGTCCCAGTACATTTAGTTATCATCTTTCTGTTGATGCTTATTGGAACTGGCTGTGGACTTTCATTTTGAGCGTTGCTGGAAATGTTTTTTTTATTTTTCAATAAAATAGTGATAGAAGCAGATGAGTGGAATGTAATTCAAGGGTGTTATTGCTTTGTTACAAGTGCAGTGGCTTTCTTTTGATTGTTAGATAGGTGTTGAAAAGTGGTGAAAACTGAGCAATATTTTTCATCATTTTCAGCATTCCTTCGGATTTCCTTTAATTTGTCCAAAATTGAGCATATGCCTATAGAGAGGTGTTTGAAAAAAAGTGAAGCCTTGTGGTACATCATTCACCTTTCCACAGTTTGAGATGAATTTTTTATTCTGAGGAGGTTTGATAGGACTATCGAATGCTATTTTGGTTAATAAAAGTTTGAAAAGGTAATGTTAAACAACACCAAACTACTGTCTTTGGAGCTTCATCCAGCTTTTTGATACCAGTCCTGGTTAGAGGTCCTAAAATCTGGACGAATATCTTTGCTTCTTAATACTGTGAAAAGTTTGCTGCCCAAGTCGAGAGAAACTTTATAAACATTTTTTAAACTTAGTAATACTGTCAGCATTTTGTACATTCCATTTAAAGTATTTTGAAATAATATGCATCCAAGGTACCTATAGGCCTCCACGCTGATATAGCTGTATTTTGGGTTCCCCTTGAACAAAAAAGGAAAAAAAACACCTGAAAAAATTGCAAGTAATATTAGTCTCCAGAAAAAGCCTTGTGTTGATATAATGTCCTATTTTTCCTGTTAACAGTAAATATTTAAGTCGTTAAATTCAAGCTTGGTGACAAGCATTTTGAGGGAATAACACAGGGATAATGACTGCATAGCCACATAGCTACTCAGCTCTCAACATTTCCAGGAATGCACATCACATTGTGGTACTAATGTGAGGGGCAATGTCCTTTAATTCATTTTGCCAGAGGTGAATCCATTTCTTATTAATGTAGCACAAAAGATCCAATTTTAAGATACTCAGCCATTGTTGGATTCTCAAAAACTGTTAACTATTTCAAAGCAAACCAAGTGATTTCCTGATAGTAATTTTGGTGCTAGTTACTTTGGAGGTAATATAAAATGAATTTAGGGTTGAATGCCAATGCTTATTTCTAAAGTAATGTTATTTATCTAAAACTCAGCAGACTTTTCTTTGTTGCTTTTGTTTTCTGTTTTGGTTTTTGTTTTGTTTACAGGCTATTAAAAGAACGTATGGAGTGAACAGCTGAGTCCACTTGCAAAAATACAGAAAATATTTATTAAGCAGCTTTAAATTGGTGCACTTTTTTCATAAAGCAGTTTGCATAGTACTTGAAGCTGCAAAATATTTGAATTTAAAATTAGACATTTTAAAGAGATATAGCTTCAAGCTGGAAAGATTTCATAATCAAATAAGGACCAGCACATCATAAACACTGAAAAAAAAATCTAAACAGAATTTACACTCTCACACCAATCAAACAGCAGAAAAAAATACAAGTGCAATTACTGGCTGCTTTGTGAACTGTTACCTACCAAATGGTTTTCTTACAGTACTGAGATTTTTGTCTCCATACTGCATGCTTTCAACAAATGTGGTTTGCATTTCACCCAGGAAACACAGAATCTCCTTTTTAATATCTATATAAAAAAGCTAAGTGTTTGACATTAAGTTGTCTATAGTAAATAGCTGACAGGAAGCAAACTGTTCAAAGCTGGAAACAAATAAAGATTTACAACCTTGCAGTGGTAGAATTCCTAAGCTGGAAATCCATAGAGGGAGAAAGGGTTTTGGTGAAAGGCAAGCTGGTAGATTGACCTAAGAGGACTTTAACATGGGCAAGAACCGCGTGGGAAACACAATTTTTTGAATGTTTCTTGAAAAGTAAGGCTAACTTGTTAAGGCAGCACTGGGAAAATGGAAGACTCCAAAGGTGGCCTGAGAGGTCAGGAAAAGAGAATGCCTGATGTGCTGTGCTCTGTTATCTCCTCAAGAAGAAAGAGGGGCTTGAAGAAATGGGCATGTTGATGAATATGATAAGCAGAGTAGTTGGGCATAAATATTTGGAAATCATGACATCCTCTTGGGTGGAATAAAAAATGTTGAAATTTAGCTATGAGGAAGCAAAAATTACACAATCTCAACCAGCAGAGGTAGATAAACCTCATGGGCATTTGACCACACGGACTGCAAGAAAACTTTGGGGTGAAGCACAGACTGAAATAATGAAAGTTGAAAAGAGCTTCTTAAGAGAGAGAATGGTTAGAAAATTTAAAAAGTTATTCTTTCAAAGATGGAAAACCAATCTGGTGTTTCAGAGCTGGAAAGGTAATATGAAAAAATAGATAATTTTAATTATTTCTGAAATGTTAAGACAAGTTGAGAATATTAAGAGCACAATATTACAGTGTAACTTTCTGCTCCCTTACATTTTCTTGAAAATCATATTTGCCTAGAAACCCCCAGAGAAACAAATCTACTCCCCTGGGCACACTGAACAATATGAATTAGATGGTTACAATAACACAACACATGAAGTGGAAATTAAGAATGACAAAAATAATACCAGGCAACGAACAATTAAGGAAAGCTGAGGAAAAATGTTGTCATGGTGACTGAATTTTGAAGGTGCAGGAATCAGCCTCAGAAGGGGCGAGTTTTCTCAGATAATTATCAGGCTTTGAAGACCAGCGATGTGCCATACACAAAGAATCACCAGATAAGAGCATTCACCTGCAGAAGCAGCTGAGACACTCCACAAGATTAATTCAGTCAAAGGCAGCAAACTGAGGCCGATGTGAGAGTCTGCTAGAAAGCATAATTTATCTTGGAAACAAGGATCGTACAGAAGTCTGAAATCCTGATCTCCAGATGAATGCGTTGCTCACAATGTGTCGTTCAAAAGGAACAAGCTTTTAGAGAATGTGTTTCCAAATAGAGATTTTTCATGTTTTAGTTAAGGCTTTTAGCAGTGTGATGACAGAATGTGGAAAAATGAGGTCTTTGCTGCGACAGGCAGAGTTCTGGCATGACTCTGAAGGACCACAACGGGAGATAAACAGAGCTTGAGATTATCAAACCTGGTGATGATGAAGGAACAGAAATTGGAAAGTATGATTCACTTGGCAAAGAAACACTCTTCTCAAAGACACAGTTTTGCTCATCACTACTTTGGATATGAAACTATAAGCACAAACGTGGGATGGTCAGAGCATGTGGCTGCCACGGTAAACGCACTGCACAGACAGGAGAGGGTCTTCTTACGAAGCAGAAAAGGTATGAGCAATCTCATTTTCTTATTTTGTTGTGTGTTTTGTTACATAGTAATTGACCTGTGTCAGTTTCTTTGACATCAGTCAAAGAATCTGGCTGATTGAAATGATATTTCTGTTGCATTCATGATGGGTTTTTTATGCACTGAGCTGGCAGGATTCATAGTTTTGGAAAATGGAATAAATAGTTAGTTTTACTATCCATTGTATATTTGTATTGGTTATAGAGCTGGGTGCAGGTACAGGATGTTAACACAGTGGTCAGGCATTGGAATAGGCTGTCCAGGGAAGAGGTGGAATCACCATCCCTGGAAGTGTTCAAAAGCACATGGATGTGACACTTGGGTACATGGCTAAGTGCTGGACTTGGCATTCCTGGGTTAATGGTTGGTCTTGATGCTTTTAGAGGTCTTTTCCAATCTTAATGAATCTGTAATTCTGTGATTTGGTCTGTACAAGACGGTGGGCCTGATTGTCACTTTCTGGGACTCAGCTTTTAAATAATCAGTCCCAGCTGAGTACGTGAGGAAGGAAACTGAGTTTCTCATTGCTGCTGTCAGTTGTAACAGCTTTCCTGGTTTTATGCTGCAGTACTCGGTAGTTTTCAGGATTAAGCAGCAGAAGCATAGAGCCTGATGGAGCATAAGGTGTGAGATCCGCTTTAGAAATAGTATTAACTTTCATTACATCAGTGAATAAAAGTGCACCTATAAACAGGAACATGAACTAGGAGAGAAGAAATTGGTGTATTGATTTTGTAAGGTGTTTTTCCTGTCTCCATCCTCACTGCTTTTATCTCCTGCTACTTTCTGCAAAATATACTGCTAAGAATTTTTCTTTTTACAGCTTATGAGTTGAGTATTAGGCTGGGGCACAGTTGAAAATTACATTAATTTGGTTTCCATTCTAAATTTTTAATGAGCAGAGTTACAATGTCCACTATTATTATACATGTGTTTTGCAGTGCTATTCAGGCATGACAATTGTCAGAGAGAGGATGTCTATTCACTTTACAAGTAATAAATACAGACAAAATTTTAATGTCTCAAGGACTTCTAAATTGAAGATACTGTTCCATTTGGTAAATTATACAAGGCCAGGGAAGAGCCATGATTATGGTAACAGTCTCAGGGATGTGTGGTCTCTGAGAAGGGACTGGGCTTTGGAGGTCTAGAGATCACAAAGTGGTTTGAACTTGTTGTGCATGTGGATTTATTCATTGATGTCTTTCCATGCTTGAAGCTTTTAAGTATCGTGGCTTCACAAGGGACCAAGGAGTAGCTGAATCATTTCAGCTCTAGGTCCTTGAGTGGCTGCTATAAGGCCAATGAGGTGATAAAATTGACCAAAGTAGTAAAACATGATGTAATTGACCTTACATGTGGATAGCGTATAGCAAAATAAGGGGTGATAGAGAATAATTCTTTGTTTATTCTTTTGCACTGTTTTTTTTGCCATTTTATACTCCTCAGTGTCAAAAATGTTACTTTTATCTTCTTTGCACTGTAGATACAGCATATGTCTTTAAAAAAAAGAAAAGAAAAAAGTAATTTCATATCTTTTCTGGAGAACAGATCCAAGCTCCAAGGTTGGATTCCAATTACAGATGCAATTCCAAATCAATATAAGTGTAGCAAAATCAAAGGCATTTCGCAGTTGCCAGTTGATGGTGATTCAAAACAGCTAACAACTAAGGACTATGCAGCCACTCACTCACTCCCAGCAGTGGGGAAGAGAAACACAAAGGAAAGGTAAAACTCCTGGGTTGAGGTATAAACAGTTTCATAATCGAAACAAAATATTACTATAATAGTATACTGATGTTAATATAAATATGCTACTATAAATATGTGTATAGAAATTCTAAAATAATAGTAGTAGTAATAATAATGATAATGATAGTAACTATAAGGAGAGAGAGGGAAAGTAACAGGACCCAAGAGAAATGAGTGTGCTGCACGCTACAGTTTCTAAGGTGTGGAATATCCCTTTGAACAGTTCGGATCAGCTGTCCCAGCCATGATCCCTCACGGCTTCTTGTGCAGCCTCTCACTGCCAGAGCATGAGACACTGAGAAGTCCTTGAGAGATGGTAAGCACTGCTCAGCAACAGCCGAAACATCACTGTGTTATCAACATTATTCTCACACTAAATCCAAAATACAGCACTATTCCAGCTACTAAGAAGAAAATTAACTCTGTCCCAGCCAAAATCAAAACACAGTAATAGGACTATACTCAATGAAGTGAGTTTCTGTAAATAAAGGTGAACTCAGGTTGAAGAATTTTTTAATCTATGGTGAAAAGAGGCAAAAGAGAAGAACCAAACTTAGCTTGCTTTGTCAGGCCTAAATTTGAACATTCCTTTTAGCCATGGTTTCCAAAGCTGTCAGAGGTGAAGTAGATAAAAGTAAAATACTGCGTGCAGAATTCCAAAATACCAGTTAAATATACTGAATATTTTCTCTGAAATAGTCACAGAATGCCTTTGGAATAGGAAATACCCTTTTTTAAACTTCTGTCTTGAAACATTATTCATACACTACTTTTATCCAAAATAAACATATCCACTTTTATGAACTCCTCTATTTAGTAGAAAATTATTCTCTTCCAAAACTTTGATGTCCAGTTCCTTTATTAATTAGTCTAACTGAATCTTTTATGGGGATCTCATGTTGTGAACAGCTACTCCTTTCATACATGCTAATGGGGGCTAATGAAATGAGACTTTCCATAAATAATGAATGTGTTCAGAATCCAGAAGGACTGTTCATTTGATCATCAGAGGCTTAGACTCTGTTATTGCTTGCTTAGAGTACTGTATGTTGTGGACCTAATAATTTGGTTTTGGGTTTTTTTCATCATGGATCCTTCATCTGGAAAAGAGCAAGAATTTTGTTACTGTGTTAAAATGCCCAGCAATGAAGGCTTTGATATCCTGAATTTCAGTGTTAAAATTGCTACTTCCTGCATTTTCCAGGAACTAGAAGATGCAAGCACACCTGATGGAAAAGTAAACAGTGCTGGAGAAGAGAATTTAAACCTCAGAATAACAGAGCTGGAAAAGTCAGAGCAAAAGCTGAAAGGTGTCCTAGAGGACTATGTGGAGTCAGATTCTGTCATAAGACATAGGTAAATAAAATGGGGTTTTACATTCAAATTCCTTGTGATGTAAAAAGTGTACTCTTCCCTTTCTCAAAGTACTGGCTACTCTTCCCTTTCCCAAAGTACTGGCTGTCAAATGATACATGCAAAACCAGCAAAAACATAGACTTTATATGTTCTTAGAGTGCCTGAGAAGATGCATGTAGAAGGGTTTCTTGTAGCTGTAAGAACGGAAATGCGATATTCATTTTTTTAAAGAGTAATTATTTAAATAAAGTTTGCAGCATGGCCTAAAACCTTCTCACAAATAACCAGATACCTTTCTCAGATTACTGCATGCTTAAATATTCATAACATGTGAAGTTATGACTGAATGTAAAGTTTATCCCTTTCCTTTTCAAATAAGAGTTATTTTGGAATTTTATGTTATAAAAAAAGTTCCTTGCTTCAGAAAACTTCATCTAGTTTAGTATGTTAATGCTAATCATTAAAGCAGATAGGGTGCCATTAATCATTAATTCAACTAGGATAATAAGGTTTTGATAGTCAGCAACAACACTGCTCTAAAGAAAGTCAAAGAGTTAAAAAGGATAGAAACTAGAAATGGCATTAAAAATAATTATTTGTTTAATTTTAAAATTGGTTTGATTCATCAAGGAATTTGGCCAGAAATGTTTTAATGATGGGCTTTATTTTCTAAAATAATAATGAATCTTTTTTAAAAACTTTCATGGGAATAAACCTTTTGTAACAAAGATATTGGGGAGGAGAAGTTAGGAAGAACTTTATTTCAAACCCAAACAAAGCAAGTATGAGAGAACAGTTCAAGGAGACAAATGAGCAGCTGAAACTTGAGTGGATGCCCATTTTCAGGGTTTGAGTTGCCAGTAGAAAGATAAGAAATCGTGTGCCTGAAGTTCTTGTGGCTGAAGCACAGACAGATGAGATGAGGAATGATGTAGGAGGCAGAATTACTGGAAAAAAAAGCAGCAGAGTCAGCAGCCAGGGCAGAGTTCTGGGCTGACATGGCCCTGCTTTTTTTTGATACCAGCCTTAGATGGTGCAGTGCCTGTGGTGGGGAGGACCTCGTCAGGTTTACTTTGATACATGAATAGGCAATTATTTAATGATATGTTTTCTATCTCGATTCTCTTGCTTCAGAAATACTTATGTGAGATTTTTGAGTGAAGGTAACATTGTAGGGGTGGGAGCAGCAGGAAATTTTGGCAAGTGGGGGCAGTAAGTCAAAGCTGGAAGTTAGAAATGAGCAGGGGAGCTGAATGGAAGACTGTTAAAGGTTAAATGAAAAAATTCAAGGAAGAAGTAGCAGGGTAAAGCGTGAATCACTGAGATGAAAAAAGAGAGGGCTCTAGTACCTGCCTCAGGAGATGAAAGACTTCTGAACGTTTTCCTTAACAAGTAAGAGATGTTTTGCAATTCACAACGATTTACAGCATTGAGAAAATTTTTATGTGTCGGCTGAAAAGGGAAGGAAGTTCTCAAGGAAAATGAAACTTGCTATTGTAAGATTATTTTAGGTTATTTCTCCTGTGTAAGGGAACCCCATCATTAATACACAATGTCATTGTACACTACCATTTTAATAGCAACAGGCAACGCAAATGTGTATTTTGTCAAAATCCAGCCTTGTAGACAAAGTCAATACAGTTATGCATTATAGATTTCAGTACCCACTGAAGGGATGTTACAAGTAAGATGCTTTCACTTCAGTCCCTGAAACACAGGTACTGCTATGTTACCTGTAATGTTGATTTTACTGGGAAGCATTTACTATCATCATAAAATTTGAACCCTCTAACTGTGAACCTTGCAAAATCCTGTGATCAAATGCATTCAAAGACTGAAGTGTTGTGGTTTTCTTTAAGCTAAATTGTTACTTCATATAGCATGCCAAGCTTCATTGAACAAAATCTTGTAAATGTGCTTGCCTATGGGTTTCATATTAAGCCAGCAGAGAGGGCCTGAACATAGATGTTGTCTTTAACAGGTTTGAGACTCTTTAGTGTGATGCCCAAACCTCAACAGACTTGTTAATATTGCAGTGATACCAGTGTTCAGCAATTTGTTACTATTTTACTTTGTGGAAACAAATGGAAAAATATAAATGTATGCATTGCTGATGCCTGCTAGTCTATCTGGAACTATACTGTGATATTTATTTAGCAAAAATCTTCATTCTCACTATCATAGGATGAAAGAGCTGGAACTGTCATACAGAAAACTTCTTGTGAGGATTGATCAGCTCAATGTGAAGTTGCACCAGGTTGAAAATGCCAACACGCGTGTCAAAGGGAAACTGCGAGACATTCAGGAGGACCTGAGCAGTTTGGTGAGGAGGATATTGTTTCAAATGACCTAGTTTATTTTCTCTTTGTGCTAATACTTTATAAGTCAATCTCATCTCCAGTGACCTCTCTGTTTTTATGCAATAAATCATTGCAGCCTTTCTCTTTTTCTACAGCCAGAGGCATCATTTTGGATTTTTTCTCCCCTTTCTATTTCTTTATTGTTTTTGACAGTGCTGCCATTCTTTCATTCAGGCTGTTGATCTTTGAAATTTATGCTCACATTTTCTTCTTTCTCCCCAGAACCCTCTCAGTGTACTCCTCCTTAGGTCGGACTTTATCCTTCTAGCCCCATACAACAGGCATTTTTACCTAGTTTGCACAGCTCATTGGATGGATCCATGAAGATGGAGAAAGAATGAAGGTTTTTCAAGGGCAGCCCTATGTGAACCAATGTCTTTTGATTCTGTTTATCATAAGATATACTGTCATTTTCTCAGCATTTCAGGTCAAAGTTGAATACTCTCATAGCACAATAGTACCATGCGGCAAGACTCATAAGAATGAAGAACAGTCTTTGCTTTTTAAATTAAAAGTTAAATGTACTTTTCAAGACTAAGGAAGCTTAGACATACATATATTCCCATCAAGAGTTAACCAAAGTATTAACCCACATCTACCTGACTTTGCATAACATTTCAGTTTAGTGTTCCTTCTGTCCTGTCCTTGCCAGTGAGCGTCTCAGACAGGAAAATACTGAAGATCAAAATGGCTGATCTAAAAAATCCTTTAAGAAATAAAGTCATGTCTTCATGTGTCTTTCCCTTCAGTCTTGCTTAAAAGTTGCTGCAATGTTCCTGTGATACTGATGGCTCTTACTCTGCTCAAAGTAAGGGCAGCATGGGACTTACGAAATCCTCCTCTGCCTTTCCTTGACATCTTTCATCTCTGTATGTCTCTGTGTTCGAATACACTGTAGTGCAAATGAAAATACCAAAGTCTTTCTCAAACTGTTTCAAAAGGCATCTGTTCCTTTCTGCCTTTTCAGGAGGTTCATAAGAGGAGCTGACACATGACAGGTATGGTGAAGGGCAAAGGACAAAAGCTTGTTCTCTGGGAAGTGTGTGTCCTGTTTCCCAAAACAGAGCCCCAGCTGCTCTCCCAGTAACACCTCAGTGCTACAGTACTGTCAGCGTTAAGGATCTGTTATAGGTCAGAGCTGGATGTATCAATTCCAATCCTAAGGTTTAATTTTGATAATATGTACAGCAGAATGTGCAAAAAAAGTGTTTGAAAACTTTTATTTTATGTAGTAGATGTGGGTGAATTTGTGGGTTTTTCCCTACTGAGATCTTTCAGTGATGGCCGAAATTGCAAGAGAGGTTAGTTTTGCTTTAAAGGCAGGATTTTACTGTCTTTAGAAAAAATTCTACTTATGTCATTCATGAGTTTTCAGAAAACAAGGGCAGAATTATTGCTTAATTAAAAAATTAGAGAAGAAGAGATTTAGTATTAATGTTATCCATACAACTCACTGAAATTATAGGTTGAAAACCAAAAGAAGTCAGAGAAGAAGCAAAAGAAAAAATTGTGTTGGCTTCAGGAGCAGCTGAAGACAAAAGAAGATGAAATAAAAAGCCAATCAGAATATTTTGAGCACTACAAACAAAGGCAGAGACAACAGACATCACTTCTGAGAAAAAGGGAATGTTACCTTCGGGGTGAGGTATCTAGGCTGGAAAAGCAAGTCCTAGATCTTAGTGCCCATGTTGCTTTTTTGACCTCTGAGTTAGAAGAGGGAATGGTGCAGCATCTCCAGCAGGTGCTGAAATCAGCGTTCAGTGGGACTCAGGGCTATAAACACCCTGACGTGGAAGTAATGGAATGGAAAATCCGTATTGAAAATCTGGAGCATGATGTGAAAAGCAATCTTGAAGCATTTCAGCAAAATATGAAGTTCTTAAGGGAAAAAGAAGAGGACAGCAGAAGAGAACAGGGAGACTTGCTGACTGAACTGCAGTGCTCTCAGGACACTGAAGACTTCCTCAGAACAAAATTGGAAGAATCTTACCATCATGTCTATAGTTTGAAATTATCTGAAATCAAACTACAGGAAAAAGTGGAAGAGCTTTTGGATGAAAACAGAGCTTTAAAAGATCAAGATACAGTGAAGTTGAAAAATAAGAAAGAAAAATACTCACAACTTAAAAGACTGGAGAATGGAGACAGCATTGACTTGGTAAGTTAACTGATAAGTAAAAATAAGGCAAAATATAATTAGTTTTTATATTTATATCACTCTAGATTACGCTTGTCATTAGATGTGCAATCAAGATGAGAGTGTGAGGCTTTATCCTTCCTGATTTTTTTTCATTTATTTTTGTTTATGCATTGGTACTTCACACTCCTTTATTCACACCCACTAAAATCAGTAGTTAGAGCTTCATTGCATCAGTGCAGTCATAGGTGCACGTTGAGGGCACTTCACAAACACTTTTTCCCTAAGTTTTTAAGTGATGTACCCTGGCAAAAGGTCTCAGTTGGCAACAGAAGTAGAGCCCAGAAGAACTGAGACTTCTGTCTTGTGTACACCATTCAATGAGAAGTACACATATGGTTGGATGAGTTTTTGCATGTTATTCATGCCCAAGTGCTGAAGCAAAAAGCACAGCTGACAATAAATCGTGTCTATGAGATTTTCTGGATAATGGTAAACAAGGGAGGATGGATACAGTGTTCATGACCGGGAGCAAACTGTGATATTCAATGTTTGCAGCTCTGTAGCATTGTGATATGCCCTGAATACACTGAATAGGACTTGTTTGCTTTGAGCACTTCGCCCAGCACTGCATGGGAAAACTCTGAAAATGCTGTAAGATGGCATTGAGCTTCTGCCAGTTTATTTTGCTGACAAGGAACAATTCTTTTCACAGTGTGGACTCAAACAAAGTTTTATTCTTTATGCACTGAGGTAGAGAGTATTTTTATTCTGAGAATTGTTAAATTGAATCAGCTGAGCCTCATACTCTGTTTACTTCATTCAGATTGTGACCTGATATCCCAATAACTCCCCTGATTTTAACTGCAGTTAACTACGAGGTAATGGGCATGAACAAGCCCCTTTCGTATAGAACAAACAGGTTGTGAGTACTTCCAGAACTGGGAGAAGCGGGAGACTATCTCTAGTCTGTAAAAACTAGAGGAAATAAAGACAATTTTTTTTAACCTAGGTGTTGAGTGCGCCTTTGCAGGCATGGTAATTTTGTGCCATTGGGGATTCTACAGTCCCAAAGCAGTGAGCTCCAGGAAGTGAGAGGAAGGGTGGTAAGATCACTGTGCAGTTACCAGCAGCCCCTGGGTCACCTCTGGAGAGCTCAGGTGCTGTGCCTCACCACACCTGTCTCTGCAGCTGCCCCGAGGTGGTAGGAAGACCAATGACTTACCCTGAAGCATTGCTGTAGTCAATTTAACTATTGTACTCACTTTTTCTTGGGAATGAAGAATACTGTCTAGAAATATTTAAAGACACTTCTAGAGGGACTTGCACTGAGTTGTAAACAGGTACAACAAACAAATGCACTGTGAGAGGATTGCACAGCTAAAATCAAGAGGAGTGAGGGCTTTCAGAGCCAGAATAGAAGCAGTGTAAGCATTACTATTGGTTTAATAGAACTGAGAAAAGGACAAAATAAGTGTGTTTTTTGAAGGTGTGAAAGCAAGATATATCGACTGACCAACTGAGACTAATCAAAAAAGTCTTCAAGAAACATGATCAAATCTCTTTCTTTCTATGCTGTATTCTAATAAAAGGTTATTTCTTCCTCTACACCAAGTTTTCTAGCCATTTCTTTTCTAAATATTAATTTACATCTGTGTTGATGTAGGAAGTTGCAGTGTCTCAGTTACCCAGTCTTTGGTATAAATGAGTATGCCATAATTTGCATTTACTTTGGTCTGCTGCAGAGTAGATAGTGTTCTTTAAATGCTGTCTATGGCAGATTTGCAGCAGCAGCAGCAAATCTCATGCCCTCTGCATTTCTGGTTTCTTTCTCTTTTAGTGCTGCTAATATACTTGGGTTTCTCTAGTAGAAAATTACTTGAGACAGCAGGGAAAAAATTTCAGTATCTGTGATAAAAGCAGGAGGGAGACATCTGGTGTTTTTCTGTTAAACTGAAGAGGGGTTTTCCCTATTATCTGTAGTTTTACTAGCACCTAATCAGATAGAATTTCTTACTTTCGTCACCTTGACTCAAAGTATTTAAGTCACAATAGTTACCAGAAAAATCCTGTTAGAGCTCATCATTCTCCACCTACAGCTACAAGAATGAGAAATTTTGTGCAATACAAGAAAGATTTTCATGGTGTTACCTTCCTAGAAAACTGCTTGTATAACACTGTTCAGTGAATGAGTGAATGGGATCATTTGCCTGTTTCAAAGCCAGGAAAAAGGTAGTTTGTGAAGACAGGCTTATCAAACTCCTGTGTAATACACAGGATGTGAGTTCTCAGTAAATACTGTGTCATTCAAATGCCGATCACATCAGTTATTCTAAAAGACTAGCCTTAGTTATTACTGAATCTTCATTCAATAATACGAGATCAAATTATATTGAGCACCAAGAGGTGAACTGTATCTCATGGAGGGGTGTTGTCACATAAAGCTTATCAAAAATTTGAATTTCCAAATTTGGTGTTGCAATCCTATCTGCAATATTCCAATTGCAGCCTATGCCTCTGAGAAATGCACAACAGCAAGAACAAAGGAGTTGGTTCCATGTGGCTGTGTCGTGACTTATCAGACAGTTTCTAGATGTGAATGTTAGGGGTCTGTTGAAGATGTTGGTGGAGGAAAAGTGTAAAACACCAAATGATGCACCTTCCTATGGCTTTCACATGACCACTGAGGTCTTGACTTCACAGTGTGATGTTCAGTCATCCAAGCATTGTATCTTTTTCAACATTTTGTGTAATTTTCCTTTGACAATATCCAGATATTAATAAAGAATTGGTATCTGTGAAGAAATAAAGCAAAACTTTCAGGAAAGGAATGAGTGTGTTTCAGGGAATTGGCATGAGTTTCAAACAGATTGCCCAGAGAAGTTATGGATGCCCCATCCCTGGGAGTGTTCAAGGCCAGGTTAGATGGGGTCTGAGCAACCTGGTCTAGTGGAAGGTGTCCCTGCTCATGACAGAGGTGTTGGAACTAGATGATCTTTAAGGTATCTTTCAACCTAAACCATTCTATGATCCAATATTACTGAGAAAATAAAGAAAAAAATCTTGGAAGTGCTGTAGTTTCCATTTAAGTCTTGACTCCCAGTCAAGATCTCATAACAGCACAATAGTGAGGCAGCTGACTTGAACTGAAATAAAAATTATTTGCACTGGAAAATCAGTGGCCCTTTCTGACTCACTGCAGAGACTTGGAAGTCACTGCCTTTCCCATTCATATGTAAGTTTAAGGCTGCAGCTCAGTCCAAAGGGACCAGTTTTGTTTTCTGCTGGCGTTTGATGCAGAGCAGTTCAGGAAGACAAAAGTGCCTGTGTTGGCTTGCTTTCTGTGCTGTTGCTGTTTTGGTTGCCCTCCTGATTATGTGTTTTGCTGAGGCAATCAAACCTGAGTCTTCTGTTCACTGAAAATGAGCACAGTGCATGTGAAATGTGACCTGCTGTGTATCATCAGTAGGGGGATCTGCTTTGCATCAGGAAGTGTCACAATTTCCAAATTCAATCAGGGAGTCAAGATAAATGTCAAGAGCAGAATGTGAAATGTACAATTAAATTATCAATGGAAAAAGAAAATTTTGTTTGGAATGGTTATTTTCCTTTGAGTTCTTCCAGCCTAGGAACATTTGTCTTTGTAGCTGGGCACTGAACTATTAGTCTCATTCCCTGCTTGATTTTACCTTCTTTTCTATTTGCTCATGAGCATATAAATTAGTCACTGTTCTGATAGTATTTCACCAGTGATCTGACATATTTACGTGTTCATGACTCAGGTTTTCTTCCTTAAATCTTTGTAAAGTATGAAGGAAACACTAGGGGAAAGTTTACAACCATGGCATCTACTAGAAAATATTGGAATGAGAAAATAGATTGAAACAATAGCAATTATAGTGAAATACTGGGTCTTTGAATGTAAATTAGCAAAGGAAATTTATTTGACTGTCTTTCATATCCCAAACACCAGATGTCTATAATCTGTGTGGCTTTTTTTCTTGTCCTCGTCCTTTTCCTATTGAGAATGGAGATCTAATTCAGGATGAAGTTCAAAATCTGAAGTGGAGACCAGTCTTGGATTCACTCAGAAGCAAAGCTACTCAAACTCCAGTTGTGCTGCTACATGCTAAAGAGTCTGGTATGCAAACAAATTGGAGTTTTTGCTTTCATCTGTGTGCAGTTAAAGTGAAGATGATTTGATTCGTGGTGTGTGCGTGACTATAAGGTGTAAAACCTTTGAAAAACCCCCTAATTTGTAACCTGTATCTTGGGAAGGTGAAACACTAACTCTATGCCCTATGATACTGGCATTCAGATATGAGCTTTCCTGAGAAATCCTGGAACTCTGGAGAAACTACAGAGATGAGGGGGTACTTTGCATGCCCCGAGTGAGGTGTAGTGTTTGGGAATGCTGTGCAACAGTCAGATTTGCTTTTCAGGTCCAACAACATGAAAGCTCTAATCTTGGCAAATTCTGTCAGGTAAATTCCTCCAACATAAATTAATGAGAATTTTATACCAAATTTCAGTGTGTGCAAATGCAGACCTGCACTGAATAATTTCAGCCTCAAAGTTTAACACATCCATTTTCACCTGCCCATGGCAAAGAGATGCATTTTCCATTTTTAAATACTTTGAGAACTGGAAAGGATGACCCCCAAATACACCTTTTTTAAAGCTCAATATTTATGTTTTCTTGTGAAGTTTACTTTCTTATTTTATGTTGTGCTTATGTCTGTATTATTGGTAATATATCCTGCTGGGAGAGAAGGTAATTTTAAGCATGCTCTCACTAAAATATTCCCAGTTCGAAACATTTGCTCAGATGGTTTTGGGTTTATTTTTTGTGTAACTATCCAGAAATGACATTACATTTCTCCAGTGCTTTACCATAACAGAAACACCAGGATGTAGTTGTGATGGACTAAAGCAGATGGAGGAGCTACCGGAAGAACCTGTACCAATTTGGGAATGCAATTCCAGGGCCTTGGCAAAATTTGCTGGTCTAGCTGAGACTGAGCAGGTGAGAAGAAAAGTTCCTGCTATTGTTGCTGTCTTGTGCACAGGGAGTATGTGAAATTTGAGATAAAATGAACAGTTGGTGAGTTTCAAGGTGAATGTAAGAGTAGCTTTAACTCATAGCTACTACAGGTGCTGTACAAGATGAATACAGGTGTGCACTAAGAAAATGATTGACTTTCTTATTGCACCTTATTTGAATTATTACTCTCATCGCAAATCTTTAAATAATTTGAAAACTCTTTGTGTGGAAATATTTTTTCTCCTCTGTCTATAATCAAGTATTCTATGGATGAAGTAAAAACTGAGTTATGATTAGCAACATACATTAGCTTATATATTTCATTTTGGAACATTTCTCATTTTCTCTCAACAGGTGACCCTTGGAACAGAGAGGGCAGGTACTCTAGAAGATAGTTGCACTTGGTTCAGGTGTACCCCAAGTTACCATGCAGCAGGAATGCTTTCCCCTTGCTCTGAGAAGTTTTCTAATGATGGGACAAGTAAGGAAACAAAAGATGAAGAAAACATTTTTCTCTTGAAGGAACAAGCTCTACCTGCAAAGACATTCCCTGCTTCTGTGGTTGACACCTTGATGAGGAGGAAGCTGCAGCTTACTTTGTTCAAACCTGAAAGCTGCCACATATCAGCTGTCACCGCTGTGAAGAAAGTGAGTTTCCATGAGACAAAGACTACTCTTTGGTCTGCTGACCTCTACATTGTTGCAGAAGGAGGATTTTATGACAAAGCTCCTGCACTTCTTCATGGGAAGTGGCCTTCCACTGTGACTGAAATTTTCATGTCATGTCTAGAAAAATATAATATAGAAAAACATTGGAAAAACAAGCAAATTCTGCCAAAAAGCCTAAATGAAAACAGATGCCTGGATAAAGTTGTTAATGATAAGAAGTATCACCAAAAAATTTTTAGAGGGAGAGCTGAAGGAGTCGAAATGCAGAAAGGGAAAGCTGAGCTGCAGCTGGTGACCTCTGTTCTTGAGGAAAGTTTGAAAGTTTTGCATAAAGCTGAATTTATCAGGCCTGGAAAGCAAGGAATGGAAGCAAAAAAGAAACTACGTAGCACACAGGATGTCCAAAGTTTATCTGGTGATTTTGAAGAGTTAAAGAAGTGTTTTGAAGGGAGTCCTGAGCTAATAGAGAAAGAAGAAAAGAGCTCAAAAAACTGCATTTCTGAGGTGAGTAGTGGATATAATGGGGAAGATGTAGTTAAAATGGAAGAGAAAGGAGAGCAGGCTCAGAAACCAGCTCACCAAACAAACTCCTCCAGTAATATTAGCCTGAAAGAAAAGAAAAACCAGACCTTGGAACTATGTGAACGAAAGGAGAAGAATTTCTCATGTCAAAAAATAGCTGCTGAAAGTGTGCAATATGCATATCACCAGAAATTCTTCTGGTCAGATGAAGAGAGGAATCCACTGAACTTACTGTTTCCTGTGCAGGAAAGGGCTATGTGCTTAAGCAAACTGTGTCTGCCAGAGAGTAGTTTCTATGAATGTTTCTGTCATTTGTCTCCACTGGAAGCCCATAATGAACATAATATGAACATATCTGTACTGGAAAATGCAATGGCTGTGTGTTCTCAGAGGATATTTCTATTGATGCAGGAGAATGAAAATTACTCCAGAAGAGTCTGTATATTACAAGAGGAGAATGAGAGCTATGCTCAGATAATGCGTGCCCTGGAAGAGGAGATGGATGTGTATTTTCAATACATTTTAGCAGTAGATGAAGCTCATATTGTTTCATTACAGAATTTACTTAATGAGAAAGAGCTTTCTGGTGGATGCTGTGATAACTTATCAGAAGAAAACACCATGACCCCAAGAACATATTCAGTCGAAACTTTCTCTAAGAACCTCCCATGTATTGAAGAGAAAAGCAGGAATTCTGAAAGAGAGTCATCGACAATTGCTTCAAATAAACTTCACGGGAGTGTTCTATCCCTGAAGAGAAGGAAAATGAGGTATTTCCAGCTGCTTTCTGACCTAAAAGAAGAAAGAAGCAGATGCCTCAAAGAAATAGCCAAATTATTACAAGAAAAGGAGAACTATGTAGCAAAATATAATGAATTAGTACAGGAGAGAGAGGAAAGTTTACAAAGAGTAGCTCTTTTAGATGGTGAAAAAGAAAATTTTTTGGGACATTTGGCAAAGATAAAGTGTGAGCAAGACAAGTACAGGACCTTGGTTTCAGAACTCCAAGAATGCAAAACCAGCTGTTATCAAACAATTTCTGATTTACAGGAGGAAAAATATGTACTGAAAAAAGAGATAGAAAGAATAAAGAAAGAAACTTCAGAACAGCTTGATGAATTTCAGAAAGCAAGAACAAACTTTATTTTAGAAAATAAAAATTTGAAAGAATTAGTGTCTTCTTTGGGTTTCAACTATGAAGACCTGAGAAAAGAGAAAAGTTTGGGAACAAAGAAAAAGATAATAAAACTAAAAGAAGAAAGTCAACACCATGGTCGTAAGCCAAAGAAAGTTGAAACAGCATGTAGTGTGATGCAAACGGAAGAAGTTCTGGTGATAAATCTTTCAAACTATTTCCCTGGGAAAGAGGTAAATAATAACAGTAAGGAATGTTATCAAGCAGTATCTTCCAAAGAAAGGGGGAGATATAAAATTCATTTTGAGGACAAAGCTGAATTAATTGTGTGAGGCTGAAAATGTCCTCACCTCCCACGTTCTGGAGATCTGAGGTGTTAAAGTTAACTCTGAAATAGAAGGCAAAATACCAGAGAATATTTTTCTGAATGTGTTATTAGAGAATTTTAAAGTGATACAGAAAGCTACAAAGTAAAAAATAATACTTAAAAGAATGCATTGTTCAGACAGTTTTAAAAATTATTTATCTTATTGTAAGAGTAAAAGCTTTTATGAGAAACTTTTACTTCTAACCAGAAGTTCTCCTACCAGAAGAAAACTTCTGTTATAACAATGAAAAAATCATGTCTTAATGAGAAGCATGCACATGTTCATTTACTAACTTTTATTCTGATAGAATCTAATTTTTTTATTATTTTGATACCTATGAAGCATAGGTCTAAAGACAGTATTTTCACTCATGGTGGATTTCTCATTCATATTTTTCCTGTGTAGTCATTCATCTTCCACCACAGTGAATTTCTGTGGAGATTACAATGTTTTTGTAAATGTAGAATTATTACTTCAGTTGAGAATAAACAAAAGGGAAATATATATCTAATACCTTCATTTTATGCAATTTCTTTTAGTAATTTAGAAGGTAACTGTATATTGCTCTGTAAACATCTGTGTGCCATTTTTTGTGTATAAGAGAAGTCACATCTTTCTGTTGTCTATCCAGGGCAACACATTTGAAAGCTACAGTATGATGAAAGAGCAAGTCAAAAAGGCAAAAGAGGAATTAAAAATACAGCAAAAGGAATTAGAAAAATCAAAAAAAGAGGTAACCTTCTACTCTGATGTACTTCTGAGAAGCAGATTTATTTTCTATCATGTTTTCTGACATGGCTGTTTTTCCTTCTGCCAGGCTTTAGCACTTTACAAAACAGAGAAGTCTCTGAGCTGCAGACCCAAAATGTACCTCTTTGATCCTTAAGTAATGAACTGCACAGTCACTCTTGGTTGTCCAGAACACTCTGGTGAAGCTGCAGTCCTGCAGTCCACTTTGACAGAAGCTGAGTGCTTAATAAATGCACACAGAACAAACTGCCTGATGTTCCCATCTCTGAGCAGGCTGCTTCCCACCCCATCGCTAGGAATATGGAGGAGCAAAAGGCAGTAGAAGCACCAAGAATTACTGCAAACCTGAATTCTAAGTTATTTTTTAGTAAGAAGCTGAAACATATAGAATCTGACACTGGCAAGGGGTTTCACTACATGCAGTGGCATTTCAAAGCGTTTATGCTGCTCCTTCTCTTGATAGCTGTGTAACAAACACAGTCCAGAACCACCTACATGGAGACTTGTTTGTTTGGGTGGTTAGTCCTGTGCTTGGGCGAAATAAATCTGTGGGTTTAATATCAACCAAAGAAGCTTACAGTGTTGTGCTTTTCCAGATGTACTAACTTTCACATTCCTATTTTTATTAATCAATCTCTATGCATATCTAAGCAGAATGTGTTGCTTTTATGGCAAGTGTATATGCATGAGGCTGTTTCATGCAATGAAGGGCATCGCTCAGACTCCCTGTGGGCAAACCACTGGCAGCAGGAGGTGTGTTGAGTATGCTGAAGAGCAGCAGTGTTATCATGGGGGGTGTACAAAATGATTGTCCTTTGACAGCTGCTTTATTAGACCCCCCAGCTTTCAGGTGAGGCAACTAGGATGAAAGGGTGGATTTGGATGAGTGATGGATGATAAAGGAGAGGACTTCTGACCCTGCAATTTGAACATGGAGAGATAATTTTTTATTTATCTTGTAAAATCTGATTAACGTGGGTCCTTCTCATCCTGTTGTGTATCCTTTTTTATACGGAAATTTTGTTTTACAAGACTTTTCTCAGTTTAACATAAAATAATGTGAAGCCTTTGCTTTCAGAAGGGAGAAGAAGTGAAAGAGCTTGCTGTCAGGCAATCAAGTGGGCTAGTGAGGGAGTTGTTTGTGGTTTTTGGTTTGGGTTTGTATGGGGGTTTTGAAACGACAGGTAATGTATATAAATGAATAAAGGCACCCTAGAAAATTAAAAGATGGCTATATCGAGGGCTTTTGTTTTCCCTTCTTTGCATTTTTCATTTTTGATATTTTTGTCTTGATTCTTATGCTGAATGCAAAACACAGCAGTGTACCAGCTACTAAGGACAAAATTAACTCTATACCAGCTGAAACCAGGACACATTTCTTGGGAAGGCTTTTTGCCCCCAGCTGATAAACTCTTACTTTCAGTTTTCTCTGAGAGCTTTCAAAGATGTCATCTCTGAAATCACATGTGAATGCACCACTGCTTTTTTAACTTTATTCAGAATACTCAGAGTACCTTCAAATTTAGAAATAAATTTAATTACTTCTTCTGCATAGCTCTAGTGAGATATGATTCAATAAGACCTCCTTCTAGAATTGTGCTCATTTCTTATAAGATTGTAGTACGTTGTGTAATTTTTATTTTGATCAATTTATAACAATTCAAGTGCTATGATGTGAAGACCAGCCTCAAATCCATGGTTGTAAGCTGGTATTGAAAAATGATACTGCTGTTGGACTAATTATACTCAGTAATTTTGCTTTTTTGTTCTTCCTGCTAGGCTCAGAAGTGGTACAGAGAGCTTGGTTTTGCTGACACAAGGTATGAAGAAATCAAAACAAGTTTGACGCAGGCTCTTGCAGAATTAGACCGCCTTAAACAAGAAGCTGGGGACAAAATGTTGGGAAAACAGCACTGGGAATTAATGGTATGTATGTAAATGGAATGGACAAAAGTGTATTCCTTGCAGGGGAGTGCTTTGGGTTCAGAAACACCCATCGTTGTTGTTGAGAATAGATTTAAAGCGAATGTAGAACCCCTGGAGCCATTGGAGCTATAAAGTTGAAAGTGAGCTGATATTATACAAGGTAGACCATCTGTCTACAGGGTAGTCCAGAGTCTGGGCTCTGCATGAGCATTATAAACACCTCACATTGTCTTAGGAGGACTCCTGTTCTGCTGTCTTTAGCCAAAGTCATTTTCAGGTGGCCTTAATGAAAGATATTGGAGTAGTCTCCAGTGTTTCCAATATTTGGCCTTTCTGCCCTGATTTCTGTATTTGGACAGGCAAAATGAATCCATGATGCCAGTCACTTTGTAGAACAACTTCCACTGCCAGTGAACAGATGGTGTGGATTAATGGGGAGTCAAAGTCTTTAATAGGTGCATGTGGCCCAAGTATGTATCCCCAAAATCCAGGAAATCTTTCTGCCACATGGAGGAAAGTCTCACTGGAATATGCTTATATCACAGAAATTCTGCTATAAATGAAAGCTTTTTCAATTTTCAGATGGTTATCTGTCCTGGTACGGATTTATGTTTTCCACCAAAATAAAGTGTTTTATGGAAAGATTTTTCATTACTGAGTAATCTTCTGGAGGCATCTTTTATAAAGACTTTTCAGCTAACCCTGAAGTTATTTCTGTTCTCCTTAAGTGGAAAGCTGTGAAAAAGAAATATGCAACTTCTACCAGCTGGAAAAGCACATTTATAGCAACCTACAGTATTTGCAAATTCTGTTTGAATAGGTTAGATAGATATAGCTTGGGAAAAAAATAAAATGAATTCTTGAAAATGTAAGGATTCTGGGATCAGTTCAGTTGCCTAAATGTCACTGTTTATCGCAGCTGAAGACCTTAGGGCATCCTGGCTGAGGTGTAGTTGTCCACCTGGAAGTCCTATGCAGTCATTTCATGTTATCTTGTACACTCTACATGACACGATGGGCTGATGTTTAGAATGCTGAATTCTGGCTTTTAATTTAAAAGGAAGTACAGATTTTTCATATCATTGTGATGTATTGGCATGTAACATCTTAAAACAATAGAATCTATTTCAAGCAAGAAGACACTCTTAAATTGTTTGGAAATAAAAAGAAGTGTATCACGGTGATTTCTTCATCCAGTTGAATGACTTGTTGTAGGGCTAATGTCAAATTGTTGAATACATGTGTCTCATTCCAGGATCAAAGATGCAATACATGTACATCACAGAACTGGGTTCGTCCTTCAGCTGCACGATTTGATGGCAGAATTAATTATCTACATGTCTCAAATCTGTTATTTCTTAACCAAAGGATCTTGATTTTATTGGTACAATTTAGCAAATAGTACAATAGAAAATAGAGTAGATATGTTTTAACAAAGGTTACGACTTTATCTCAGTAATTCTCTTTTAAAATAAACTTTTTAATATACACCAAAGTGTTGATAGTGGGTTTGTGTGATATGCCTCAAGTTTTTCTAGACTGAAAAAAAAAACCAAAAAACCCCAACTAAGTCTTCTTGGCACACAAAAAAATCATGATCTACTTTTCTAGCATAATTTTATTTCCTGGAGGCAGTTTCATAGACTGGTGATCCTGGTTTTGTTTTCAATTACTTGTCACCCTTGTCTAAAAGTGTTTTTCATTCCACAAAGTTGTAAATAAACTCTTATACAGTAAACCACAATAATTTATGCTTTTTCCTGTTCTTAACTTCATATTCATATTCCTTTCCATTTTCACATTGAGTTTTCAGACAAGCACAGTGCACACAAGAAACAAGAAGAGGAAGATACTGGTTTTAATGTTTGGACACCAACTTCTAAAACTAGTGATTTTGTCAGTTTTTATAAGAATGCAGTGTATTAAATACTGTGGTTTGGGCTTAGTTTTCCTATTTGCCAGTCCCATCTGCTGGGTCCTTCACCTTTCTGGAGCTTGACTACACAACCCATGGTTACAGCTAACTGGAACATCTGACAGAGTGATCATACCTAAGACTCATAGGAGTCATTTGTGCTTTGAAACTATAGAAGACTTCTAAAATGCAAAAGGAAAGAGAGAACTTTTCTCTGTCTTTAACGTTCATGCAAGTTTTTTGTTTCCCCACCTTTTTATTTCCACAAATCACCTTCATTTAGGGAGTGTTTCCATTTTGTATTTAACATCCTGTTTGTGTGGGAGCGAAGATGAGGTAAATACCATGTCAGGGACTCATCTTCAGCCTTTAGTCACCGCAGCCGTGCTGTAATCCATCGTGATGTGTCCTGCCCTAGTTGTTGTTCTCTTGACGCAAGAGGGAGCCAAAAAGTTTGGTACAAAGCACGCTCGACCTGCTCGAATCCGTGCATAGAGGACTTGCTTCATTAGGGAGGACAGTGTAAAAATGCCGTATTTCTGCTTTCATCTGTGTTTGCAGTGACATGTTGCAGGCAGAGAGATGGGATCTATCCCTTCAGATTGCTGTTCCCTAGGCAGCAGTGCCTTCAGTGTGTTGTACTCAGCAAGGATGTCAAAGCTGGAAAGGCTGTCAGAAAGCCAAGGAAAATGTAAAGGTGGTGTTGTGCATCAGGGCTGAGTATTGGCTCCTCTCTCCGTTGTATCAATGTTTGTAACCATTAAAATCAAACCATGTTCCGGCTTGTTTGGTCAGAAAGTTTTAAGGTTTTACCACAGTATATCATGGGCCTGACCAGAATTTTTAGCTTAATCTTTTAGACTTCCTTATATACTGTGTTATCATAAATCTCAGAAACTGTGTGTATGAGCTCAATATTTTTTTTAGTATGAGATTACAGTGGCATAAATGTTTGTCCAGAGACTTTCTTTACCCTCAGATTTTCCTCATTCTAAATCTATATGTTTAATCTGGCAGGGTCACTTCTACAAGCTGACCTTGTGATGCTAACCATCAATCTAAAGCTCTCACTAATCCTTTCAATCTGAGTGCATGAAATTGGGCAGAAAAAGAATTGGAGGGTGGGGGAGGAGGAGTTAAATTCAGAAGCTTCTCTTTCCACATGTTCTGTACCACTATTCTTACATTTTAATGTAACAAATATTTTTAAGTATTTGGAAATTTGTACTTAAAATATGATTAGTTTTACTAATAATCTTCCAGATCAACAGTATGTTTGTAAGAGTAGAATTTGCTGAGATAAATATATGTAGAAAAACAACAGATGTATTATGTAGCTTCTTGTTGGAGCAGGAGACTGGGAAGTTTTGAATTCTGTCCTTACTCACTGTGTAACCATAGGTTGATCACTGAATCTGCCTTTGCCCCAGTTTCCCCATATTGTGATACAATGCTTACCTTGTAGGAAAGTTATGAAATCCCAGTCCCACACTTACCCTCACAGGGGGTCAAGTACTCATTGGTTATAAAGAGATTAGTGCAAGATATTTTATATCAGGTTCCTTGTTTTTGAGGGGAAAAGGTAGGTGCATACATTGACTGAGAAGTTTTGTGTTCTAAAATATGGTTGAGAATATTTTCTTTATTTTATACTCCTAAATTGAAAATCTGTGTATTTGCTCTCTAGCCTGTGTACACCGTGAAGGATGCCCAGGAAAAAGAGGTTAACAAAATAGCCAATATGAGATTACAACAGCAAGTGCTGACCTTAAAAGCTCAACTCAGGGACCAGGCTGCATTACAAAATCGGTTTCATGACTTGCAGGATGAGGTGGAACTGCTTCAGGCTCAGCTATGTGAAAAGGTATCAAAAAATTGTTTTCTTTGTGTTTAAATGTGAGCTTGGGTTTCAAATTCTACTTCTGTCTTTCAAAGGCGAGATCCAAAATAGCCTTCCGTCCTGGGAATGAGTCTGAGGATAATTAAATGGTTTCCAGGCACATAAAAGTACCCTTGAGTTCAGAGAAATAAGGAAAAATATGTAAACTGCCTGGGTGGTCAGTGTCATGGAAAGATGATAGAGTATCATAAAACTTCAGTCTCTGATCTAATCCCCATAGTGGAATGCAAGCAGTGATGCTGAAATCATTCACAGAGCCACCTCCTTGGCTTAAAGACTTTTAACATTCCCAGCTCTCAGCTGCACTATATCAGATTATGAAACAGTGAGTTAGTAATAGAATTTTAATAGAGTTTTTCCTAACTTTTTTTTTGATCCAGCTGCTAGGGTTGCATATTAAGAATTTCATTAACATTTTCAATTAGGTGTGTAGGTTGAATTTTTATTAATTGAAATAGTTATTCTGATGAGAAGTCCCATGTATACACAATTATACTTACAAAAGCAGTTTTTACACTTTTGTAATGTATTTAATCTGACAAACAAGGGCTGGTACAGACATTAACATTTGCAAAGCAACTGCCTTACTGTGTGATAGCAAAGCTACTGCTGTAAGTGTGACACAGCTACTGATCTCGAGTGGAAACAAATTTCTGGTAAGACTTTTTTTCCTTGGATTTTCTGTCCTGTTTTCTTGGAAACTATAGTTTGAAAGGGATGATAGTTACCATGTGAGCCAAAGTGGAGTTGCCCATCATAGTCTGAAACAGCTCATAAATGATAGTTTCTCAATTGTATTCTTTGTTCTTCATATACCATGATACAATGTGTAGAATATGCATCTCCTCTGTCTCTGCTCTGAAATATGAAAGATTATTGTCTTCTCCCTACTGGGAACAATTTTCATCCTACTTTCTGCACAGTAAATCCCCCTGTTGTACAATTTTGTGGTTTGGGTTTTTCTCTATTTTTTTAGTTGTTGGTATTTTGTTAGTTTTGTTTTATTTTGTTTTTCCTAGCCTGGTCATGTGCTGTCATTTGCTTTAAATCAGCTCTGTACAGAGGGTCAGTGGCTTCTCTCAGGCATTGATTAGGATGCCTCTTAGAAGAATAGTAGAGGTAAAATGAAATAATGTTGTAGTGGCTGGTGTCCATAGTGATGGATGGTGCATATCACATGGTAGGTGAGTAAAAGGTGGGATGTGCTATCCATATAGATGGATGAGTCCTAATTGTTCTATTGCATGAACAAAATGTGTTGCTCCCTGCCTCATCAAGAATTGATTGTCTCCAGTGCAGGGACCTACTGCCACCTCCTTCTTTGCTTCCTCAGTGCTAGTGCAATGTAAAGACAAGTCCTGCCTACTCTGTTTCTTCCTAAGACCACAGTTTTTTACCTCAGGACCATGCAACCTCTTTCAGCATAACTAAGTTCTCATAAAGGAGGTTTTTTTATGATGCATGTAATATATTTACTACTGACTTTATAGAAATACAAATAGTCAGGCAAAATGAATGCCAAGGAATCTGGGCTTTATTGTCAAATAATACGAATCAAGTATTGATTCATAATGGAAATGGATTTTACCTGACAAGATACTGAGTTTTTTCTGCATAATCAGAAAGCAGGTTTACCATGGATAATAAAAATTTTAATCATAAGGTACAAACAAGGTCATCTGGCTCACGCAGTTTCACCTCCTAACAGAGGACATGCATCAGCTGTGTTAGGGTAGGAATTTGTTGCTGTTCACTTTTCAGTGTAAAATGCACGTGTGAAAAATCCCTCCTCATTTCTCTAATTTTGCATCATAGTATTGGTAAGAACAGAGGACATTTTCCCCAAAGAGTGCTTTGAAAGATTCTCAGACTAAATAAAAACATGAGTGCAAAATGAATTAAATCAAGTCTTTAATGTGATGCTGCTTTGATGAAATAACCCTACTGATATAAGAACATCCAAAAGCCTTTGTTAATTCGTAAGACCAGTGTTAATGAGGGTAGGGCAGTGTTTGTGTGCCAAGGCCTATCTGTGTACAACCAGCTCCTCACACTGTTTCATGTGGTTTGTGATACAGGGTCACACAAATATGCAGAGTGTACCCCTCAGAGTCAGGCCTAAAACAAATATCAAAAAATTGCTAAGAGTGTTTTAAAGTAATTATCAAATAAATTAATGCAGGATATTTTTCAACCTTTCAGGAAAAAGAACTTCAGAAGAGAAAGTCTGAAGTGAAGTTGACATTAGCTCCTCTGAAGGTACTGTGTTTTCCTGAATGCCAGTGCAGGACCTACACAAAGTTGTATGTCTTTGCTCACAGGCTTCTGTGCCTGTGCCTCCTTCTGCAGTTGCCCCTGGCTTAGCTGTGTGCTACTGGGCTTCAGGTTTAGGCAAGGGTTTGCTGACATTATTGGCATTATAGTGCTCTCCATCCTGTCAAAAGGGGGAACCTTGCGCATGGAGAGGGAACATCTCTTTTCAGTTTGTCTGTGCAGAGGCACCTAATGGTATAGAAACAGAGGAATGTAATCTATAGCTTTTGGTCAAAATGTGTGTAATTGCAGATCAGACACGAATATTATCTTGCAGTCTCAACAGGGAATGAAATCATAGAATCATAGAGTGTATATGTGTTCATGCCACAGGCTAAGCTGGCCTGCCTCACCCAAAAGTGCCAAGAAAGGAACAGCTTCATTATGAAGATGCATCGTGAATTTCACAAGCAAGGAATTACTAACTCTGCATTTGATGAAGAGGTGGAAAACTTGGTGAATGACCTGACCCTGGCAGAGTATGCAGTGGCTTTTACACCACTGTGTGATCAAGAGGTAAGCAGTTGTACTTCCTTGTAGAATCCCCATGTTTCTGCTATCAAATTAAGTCAGTGATTTTTAAAGTGTTTGGTGAGACTCAGAGTGTAGTTATAAAATATGTTTCATCATTTAATATAAATATTCCTTCAAGCAAATCAGGGAAGGTTGACATTTTACTGTTGTTTTGGTTGGGGTTTAAATTTCAGGAGCTAATAGCAAAGTGTATCATGCTCCATGCAAAAAACTCTTCCCTGATACTTTGACAAAGTATCTGAGTGGATAATGCAACACATATTATTCTATTTCAATTTAAATATGATTTTTACTTTTTTCTTACACAGTGCATTGTCTCAGATTTCTGAAGAAATCAGGAAAAAATGTCTACAGGGAATCATTTTAAGATATTAAGTCAAGTCAGTGGACATTTGTATTCAAAAGGGAGTTAGTCACTTGAGTTTCACTGGTAAGATGAAAGTGGGATACACCCTGCTTCACACCCAGTTCTGTTCAACATTGTCATGAATAGCTTGGATGCTGGGAATATACTTCCTAATCTTGGAGTAACACTTACTTGGAGACATTCTTAAGGACAAGAATCTGAATACAGCAACCTGAAGAAAGAGGAATTCCTTTGCAATACTTCAGTGACCATCAACAAATTCTTTTTTTTCCTTACGATTTTTTTGTCTCTTAATATTTTAAACAAAGCCTGTAAAAGTACCCAAACAGTATTAGGTAATGTTTTTCAGCATTTTGAAGTAGTATCTTGCTGGTTAAAAGTAAGAGAGACGGAGAAATATTGTATGTTACACATTTGTGTAATATTGGGTGCCTACCACAGCAGAACATGTAAGTTCATACTGTATTTGTACTTCATCTAACACAATGCACTGCAAAATAAACACATAACAATAATTTATCTTAATCACACTGACATTTTCATTAGCAGAAGTAAAGATGCTTCAAATGGGCATATAGTATAGTAAATCCACAGGATTATTTTTCTGATTATTTTACATTTTTCCACAGTGAGTAGTATTCTGTATGACACTGGCAATGCTTATTCTTGCAATGTTATTAAGTGTTAGAAGCTTTCACTCTATGGTAAGTGTTTCTGGGTCAAGAAGTAATTTAACTGTATGTTAAAGAAAAATGTAGATTGATTCATGGTTGCAGGATGGGACAGAACTCTGTGTCTGTCTATGTCTCTTTTGAGTACCTTCAATTTGGGTGCCCCACTGTCTCACCCAAGCTCACACTTGCACAGGAGTGTTTTATGTGACTACTTAGTAACTCATCTGTCAGAAGGCTGTTAATACTCCACTGCCTTCAGACATTTTCTCAAACAGTGCTGTGATAGATGAGCATTATCAAAGCCTCCCAATACAATAACTATCACTCACAGTCTCTCTGCATGTCTAATTATCGCAAAACTTAGCAGGTCCCACATGAGAGAATTAGCTTGAATCCATATTCTGATAGCCAGTGAGCTCATCTGCAACATGGGGCTCCACATTAAAATTACTGCTTCAATAGCTATTTAGGTATTCATAACTAAGTGGAGCACAAACCCTTCCCATAGTATCCAGCACCATAGTGGTCAGAGGGGTTCAGGCCTGGGGTTTTTATCAGGCAGAGAACAGACTGGCTCTTGCTGGGCACCTTGACACTGAGTTTCAGACCATTCTGATCTGGGATAAGTAATTCCACATGTAACAGGGAAAATCTTTCCTGCCAAGGAAGAGCTGTATGGTCCCATGAAAAATGTGTTTGTATGGGTCAGGTTTTCATTGGAAAACACTTCAATGAGAAAATGTCCAAGTTTCACTTCTACTAATTTAGTAATGGTTACAACAAAAAAAAAAAAAAAAAGGAGACCATTTCTATTCATGTGATACATTCCTTTGGTTTAAAAAATCCTGTACTGAATTCTGTAAACATGTTAAAATGAACCGACTTTTCATCTTTAAGGATTCATTTCTTCCTTTCAACTCTTACTCTCACTGGAATTCACATCTAAGATTCCAAAGCTGTGCCCAACTTCCACTTACATAAAATTCCTTTGAAAGCTTATTTCCTTCCTTCCCCTCAGTTTTTCACTTCTGCATAATCCCTAACAGTTGAATAGTGCTATACAAAACCTGGTGGATTGTTGCTTTTTTTTTTTCCTTTTTACATTAAAGATTTGCAATTGACTTTACATGTTTCTGGACCCCCTGACAGATGGAAGCCTGCACTGGCAGCAGACTTCGGTATTTGGCTTACTGATGAATTTCAGCTGAAAGTTTGCAGGGACGCATGAAGGACTGATGCAGAGCCCTTTGAAGGGAAAGGGGACTGTACTCAATTCAGTGCCTGGCCTTTTGTAATTCAGTTAAAAACTCTGAGTCTTGTTCTCAGAAAAAAAGTACATTTTAAAATTCTATTAAAAAACTCCTTTTTTTTTTCCCCTTTTTTATCTGTGTATGGTATTCCATGTAGAGTGGATAGATCTCCTCTAGCTGAATGCCAGGACACTCCAGGTTCAGTGGAGGACTTATGGGCATCACCACATTACTTGTACTTAAAGACAGAAGTGAACTTCAGTTCTTTGCTTATTCAGGACCCAACGGATGGTTGGTCGTTTCCTTCTTTTTACCATAAGCATTTTCTTCCTAATGTTCATCTCAGTTAAAATACTAAAGCATGAAGGTCATCTTTGGACCTTCTCTTCAGACTTCACTTTTTGCATTCGAGGCTCTGTGCTCAAACATGATAAATCCCCGTTGTCCCAGTGGCTTTATTTTGCTGGCTAACTCAAGACTTCCAATCAGTTCAGTTTAGAAGAGCATCATGCATTTTGAGATTTGTGTTCCATTCAAATGTTTGTGAGTGAGAATTAACATTTGTTTGAATCACATTGTATCTCACAATTTTGGTCCAGCAGTGTGCTCTTCACTGAGAAAGCCAGTTATCCTTCTCTTAATATTATCTTCAAGTTCCTGTAAAGAGGACTAGATTCTGAATTACTTTTCCTAAGCATTAAACTGTACACCATGAAGCTCTTTATTTGTAATTTAGTTTAATTGAGCAATTTAGTATAATTTAATTTAATTTTAGTGGTTTTTTATTGTAATAAACATACATGATTGCACAGAAGGGGCTTTATTTAGATTCTTTTTCATCCACCACCTATGTCGCTGTAGTGAAAGCAAAAATTCTGTGCAGGCTGGTGAACAAACACTGCCTCTCAGTTTTGAGAAGAATAGCCTTTTGGGGAGCCATAGAAATGACAATGTATATCTAATATGGACCTGAAATTTTTGGAGGCATGGAGAAGTTAAATTCTAAGGCTTTGTGATGTGTTTTCCTTTCAAAAGACAAAATCTGAGAAACTATTAGAGTCCCTTGGAGTACAGCAATAGCAAATTTGGGCAATGGAAATACTTTAAAACCTTTTCTTATTTTATGTTTGGAAAATAGAAAGCATGTGGCTGAAGAGTACACATTCCTGGGACAAGGGCTGCCTCCAGCAGGTGCACATGGCACTGGGCACAGTTCCATAGCCGGGATTCACATGCCCAATGTCAGACACAGAATGTGGCCGTTTGGCCTTTTGTCATGTCCCATTTTAATCACCTCCATTTAAATGCTGTTGGTCTTCTTTTTTTTAATTAGAAGGACCTTGAGCTCATCATTCTTTTTTTGCTTTTGTAGAATTAATTCATGGACATTATTAACAGTTACTGTTTTTCTGCCTTTCCCAGTGAAAGGCATACAGGACAGCATTCATCAACTGATCTTACACATTGATGTTCACAGAACATCTAACAAAAAGGACTGGGATTTGGCTTGCAGCAGCTGCTTTACTGGGTTGGTAACAGAAAAAAGCAAGAGAAGATGTTTCAGATCACTAATAGGAAATGTGGAAGAGGAGGCTCAATTTTTTCCTGAGTTTAGGTGTCTACCCGCAGTTTAAGAAACCGGCTTTGCCCAGTCTGACTGGTTTGGACATGAGACAGTGTCCATGCTGCTTTTGAGTTATTAGAGAACCATGTAGAGGACCAAGTGAGCTTGGCTTGCCTTTCACATGGACACAGTCCAGCCAGTACAGCTGTGCAGTATTTTGGGGCCCTTTCTCTCTCTTCTAGGGTATATGTGGAGACAGAAGAGTAGATTTAATTCTTTCCCTCAAATAATTGAGCCAACAGCCTCTGTCCAGGTGGCTGTAATGGAAAATGCTGCTCTACTCATCCTCTTTAATTTCTGTTGTGCTGGAAGCCTTTGACTTCATGATATATTTTATATGTTCTTTCCATATCTGAAACCATTGTAGCCCTTTGCACTCATTTCTCGGGGCTGAGAGGGAATTTGTACAAGGAATATAGGGATAAATGGTAGTGCTTTTGAAAGCTTTTCATGCAGTCATCTTAAACCTTATGGATGGAAAGCTCCAGGCAAAGAATGTGTCCAGTGCAGTGAATTATTTGTTTTACAGAATAGGAAAGAAATGTGCTGAACAGCATAGCTCAATTCTTCTTTCTGCCAAGGGATTTCTTTTGAGATATGTTTTGGTAGAACAATCATTTTTGTTTGTTTATTTCTTTTTATTTCCACTCATTTACTTTGCGAGAAATCACTTATAGCTTTCCTGTGAATCATATTTGAAGGAAACAGGCCTGAAATAAAATTCTCTGATTCTCTCACTAAAATGATTTGTGTGTGGCTGGTGAGGTCAGAGGCTTTTGTGGCACTGATGGTGAGATACATTTGCAGATGCAGCATGCTGTAGGCTGACCCTGCCTGAGCAGGGTGGTTGGACCAGATTACCGACTGTGGTCCCTTCCTCCCTCACCCACTCTGTGATTCTGTAGTAAGGTGGGAAGAGCAGTAGAAGGTGGACTCCATTGGTTGTGAAGGGAACCAGGAGGAGATATGCTTTGTTCAGGTGAGTCCCACCCTCAGAGGGGAGAATGGATTTAACTTAGGAGAGTTTAACTTGCCCCCAGCCTTCAGGGGACAATGCTGATCAAGAACAAGGAATCTTTCAAGTGGCAGTTTTATTGCAGGAAAAGGCTTTTTTATTTTCTGACATAACAGAAAATGGGACTCGGATAATTGGAATTCCAGCAGATGAAAGAGCAGGTGTTATTTTAGTTTTTCTAAAGAAAGGTAAAATCCATTGCTGAGAGATGTGTTATTTTTGACCTTCAGAAAAATTATTAAAAATACAAAAATAAAAACAGTTAGTGGCAGCCTGGCCTTTCAAGTGAACTGATAAAGCTGTTCAATAATCATGTAAATGGTTGGTTGTACAGAGAGGATCTCAAGAATTTGTGGTGGCTGAGGAGATGGTCCATGCTTGAGGTTAGTGCCATTTTAAAGTAAAATTTGGTTTGGTTGACAAAGATTTAGATCTGTTTCCTGACTGCATACATAATACAGACACTTTAGCAGTGGTTTTTACATGAGCAACAGCATACATTTTTCTAGAGCAGTAAATGCCAGTAGAATAATGATGTAATGGCTATGATGAAAAAAAAGGAAAACTTTGAAAAACTAACCTCCCTCTATTTTTTGATAAATGCTAGCATTTAGATTAAAATAAAATTTAAAATTAAAAATATCCAGATGAATGGAAACATTTTATTCTTATCTCTGACAGTGCTGTCTTTTTTGGTTTTTTTTAATGTTTTCAGGGAAGGTGATGGTTTTTGCCTTTAACAGCAACCCTTTCTAGAACTTGACATTATGAGAGTTTACACTGTTTTGAACTTGGTGGAATATTACGATGTTTTCATTTCTTTCTAGGTGGGCTAATCTCTGGAAAACTGAGAGGAAAGCAAAAAAACATCAAAATAAAACCAGAATCAATATTTTAAAAAAAATTTACAAAAAGGAAAACAAACCTAAAAAAGAAGAAGAAATTAATGTCTGGGCATTGAAACAAAATGCAGAAGTTTTGTTTAGCTACATCCTTAGTGCTATAGAAAATGTGATCTTTAGAGTTTCACAGTCTTTGGGAACACCAAAGATGAGCCTTTTTGAGAGAATCATACCAACTTTCAAATAAAGCACAGACCATGCTGTGGTAGCTTCCTCAGTGTAGTAGCACCTGCACTCACCAGGGTTTGCAATAACCCACCTCTCTGGTGAGTTTCACTGCTTTAACTGCAGAAGAACTTGCTGATCCCGAGGCAAAAGAGTTTGTGGGTAAAACAGTTGAAGGAAAGGAATGACCCTGCAAGGAGGTTATTTTTCTGGCAGTGACATGTGCCAGGGTCACAGCTTTGATTTGGTGCTGTGTATTTTCTGGTAGCCCTACCAGCTCTCATGTCTGTGAGGAGGACAGTGATTTGTCTTTGCATGGGTCATTGAGCTAGAACTTGTTCTGCTCCTGCTGACTCTCATCTATCACCACGGATGCCTCTAACTGTGCTTCCTGTAGTGAGGAAATTCTCATTAAATAATTTTAGATCCAATCTCTTCATGCCTCAGAACATTTCAGGGCTGCCCTTTGTGACCCCTCCCTCACTTTCAGCCAGCCAGCATTTTCTGTGAGCGCTGGGGAGAGATGCTGCACTTGTAACCTTGGTTAGAAACCAAGGACTTCTGGAGCTGCCTTGGGCTTCTGTGTTTGTAGAACATCCAAATGTGTAGTTTTCACTTTCCAGCTGATCTATGCCTGTGATGCTAGGATATGTTTGTGTGTTCATACCACCTTGCCTAAATAAATGCAGTATCCAGAGAGCGTCACAGAGTCCCTCTGCAATCAGCATAGAAAAAAGTAAGTCTTTTATGGACGAGCAATGATCTGAATTGTTTGTCCAAAGTTGGACAACTTCTCCTTCAGTTCCTGTATGTCCCTGTCTTGCTTCCTGGCCTGTTGGTCAGCCTGAAGTACATGATCCAGGTGGCAGCTGCTCCTTAGCAGTGTCTCAGCTGGCCAAACATGCTTGTGTTGAGTACATTAAGGAGACTGATGACCACAATTCACCAGCATTGGTTCCCTCCTCTCATTGTGGGCAGCTGAGAACAGGAGGTGAAATGGGCTCAAAGGCAGTGTTAGTGTTCATTGCTTCTGTCTACCACTCACCTTTTCTTATGCAGTGTATGCTGGGGAAGGGTCTGCTTTGCAGCACATCAGGTCTAGAGATGGATGGGCACAGCCCACCCACCTGACCCTATGAGCTGAATACCAGTGTGTGGGTGTGCTTAGGAGTCATACAACACATACTGCAGGGAGCACACAAGCTTTAGAAGTTGCTTTGCAAGAAAGAGATGACAGCAATGAGTTTTTTCAGGTCTGGCTTATACATGTCAACAGCTGGGAGTCAATGTCACCTCTAAAGCCATGGGACAGTACAGCACCACCAGTACCTGTATGCTTTAGCCCTGGCATCGTAGCTGCTCTGGAGCTGTTTGCAAGCAGCATGTTTCCCATAAAGCTCCACGGTGATCACTCCTGAAAAACAGTGAAACTTCTTCTCTGGGCAGTGGCAACAGCTTAAACACCATGCATTCCTCTTCATGTCATAATTGAACTATAATTAGATGCAGGAGCTTGTCAATAAATGCTTGTCTCTTTGAGGAGTCATTTCAGAGCAATCTGACACCTCTATGGCATTTCAGTCTCTGCTTTATTTTTTTTAATGGACATAAGTGATGTAAGTATAGCTCATTGAAGATTCACAGGGCAAAACTAATACTATTTTAAATAAATTGTGTTTTATATCAAGTAACTCTTCCTGACCTGGCATATTTATAGTATTTGCATTTCTGGAGCTTTTTCGAGAGGACTAACGGTAGTGAGGTGATAGTACGTAATCATATGTATTTATTATTTAGAAATAAATAAATAACCCTTCAAAAATCCAAAGTCTGAAACTGATGTTAGCAATCTTAAATTGCAAGAAAAAAATTAACAGTCATCCTGTAGCTATAAAAAATTTGTATTTGGATGATAAAATGCCACTGCCCTGTGGTAGTCATTTACATTCAAGGAGATCTTCTATTCCTGCTTGCAACTGTTATGAAGAAGTGCAGAATTAAAGTGCCATTTCTCTCTAAATTTGGCTTCAGCTCAGTGAAGATGTTCAAAAAGGATAGTTTGCTGTGGTGCTAAAGTTGATTTGGAGGTGAAATAAGATAAAGTGAATTAAAACTATTTTTATTCAGAATAGGAAGGTCTGCACAAGAGTTCATACAGCTGAACTAACACAATTTTGAATTCCATTCAGCTTAACTTTCTTGAACATTCACAGGTAGACAAACCTGAATTAGTTGCGTAGCGTGCAGTGAGAGAATATGTGTGTAAAAGAATCATGTTAGAAATTTTGAGATTCTTCAAGAGGAGACCTAACCTGAGACAATTTTTAATATTAGTAATTTTTTTCTCCTTTTCATATGGCTTTTCTTAATTCAGGTGGATTTCTGGGTGCAGTTTAAGCTTCAAGATTTTTTGTTTGTTTTGAGAATGAGTTGATGAATACAGGATTCTTTGTTAGACAGGTACAGGAATGCTTCACATCTAAAATGATTGTTATATAATTTCTCTGACTTGTGCTAAGTGCAGTTTATTTACAGTTAATTTCCCTGAATATTTCTTCTAATGAATTCATCCAAATGGCTCACACTAAGTCCAAAGTAAACAGCACTGGAAAACTTAATCTTTCTTAAATTTCTTAAAATAGTGTTTTCTCTTGCAGATGCTTCCTCCTTCCACAGATATTTCACAGGCTAATGGACAGGCAGAGGATCATGAGACACAGGCCAAAGTGAATGGGATGGCTGGGTCAGTACCTGCAAACTCTCAGCAAGAGGCAGATACCACCCACAGTTTTCACACCACTCCAAACATGTGTGCTGGTTCTCCTATCAAATTAACAAGCCCAGAGAGAATTGTAGCCTTCCATCAAGAACTAAGACAAAATCATTGCAAGAACTGCCAGGTCAGCAAAAATTTTCTCACTGTTTTTAGTTTAGTGAAATACATTATTTTTGGTGGAAGATACAGATGTTTGAATGAATCCTTCCAGAGATGCGCAGCTGACCATTAGTTTAAACAAGCTGACAACAGTAAATGTTTGAAGTTTTTCATTATGCATTTTCTTCCCCATTGTTCAGGAGTGGCTTGAGGCTTGTAAAAATATTTTTTTTTTCATCATGCATACTCTCTGGTAAGACAATCTTTAAAAATTTTTGGATGTTTTTTAAAAAAATTTGTTATGTTCATCTTGTTCTACCTTTTTTTCCCCTCCAATTCTTTTTTTTTTTCTTGTGATCCAATTATTCCTATGCCCGGAAGCTCTTTATAGTAATTTCCATTAACTGCAGGAATCCTGTTAAGAACAGAGCTGATCAATTGCAATTGCATTTGTGACAGTCTGCTGCTAAACTAAACACGCAAGAGATTTCACCCTCTCTGAAACAGCACAACCTCTCCATAATTGTATGGAAACAAAATTCAAATATGCAATTACTGGAGCCAGTTAGGTAAAGTCGTTAAAAATATTACTCTACTGAATTTTCTTTATAATCTTGGATTGAAGTAAATTCAATAAAGGAAAGGTATAGTTTCTGCTTTTGACATTATTGAAAAAAACATGCAACATACTGAAATGTCCTTTTAGTTAAGAAATTCATTCTGCAATGAGATGATGACTCAGAATTCAGATAACATGTTACTTAGTCCAGGCGATATATGACGCAGTTCTAATCAAGTTTCCGGCTCCTTTTCTCTCTCACAGTCATACGTAAAAAGGACCAATGAAAATATTACCATAGAAGAAAACTGCAATGGAGACCAGAGTGCAAGTAGCTATTTGATTGATCTGCCCTTTTTGAACTCTGAGATTGTTTTTTTATGTAAATCACATGAGCTTTAATTAAATCCCAATGAGAGCAGGACATGGGCCTCATGTACAATTACATGGGAAGCTATGGCTGAAATCAGCCACACAGAGTGGCCTGTTTCCCTATAACATACAGAAACACACCATCCAAGGTTATGGTTTCTCTCCATCTTTCCTCCTCAGATACCTTCGGTTGTCTCCTCCAACCCAAATCCACAGGCTGATGGCAACCTGCCCATGGTCCATGAGGAAGCCCCTTGGCCTGTGCTGTCAAGGATGAAGGATGCCCTGGTGCCTCTGGAACGTGGTGCCTTCTGGGCCATGAAGGGGAGGGATCAGTTGTCGAAATGTGATGATCTGTTTTGGGGTCACATGGGAAATCAGCATGCAGGTGCTATTCCCCAGGGAATGAAACAGAAAAATGCCATTATGAGTAAGGCATGGCTCTCTAGAGAAAAAACAGATGGCTCAACCTCGGCTACCACAGCAGAAAGCTATTTGTCAGACGTGTTGTCAGCAAGTAATAAAGGTCGAAATCCTGTGGGGAGAAATCAGCTGCATGGGAAAGAATAAAACCTACAGAAATAAAACAAGGTAAAACATCTCAGCAATGTGCTTTTCCCCATTGCTACAAAAGTAGTAATAATTTTTTAAAATAAAGATATTTTACCAGTTACCGTGGCCTAGCAACTAGTTTGAGATGACTGGAAAGTTTACATTGAAAAGAGCTGTAATACTTTCTATGATCAGAATTTCTTAGAACATTTGAGATCACTGAAACCTATGGATTCTTCAGTTGATGGGCCCCCTCCCCATTTTCTTTTCACCTCTTGCTGATGATTTACTTGTCTTTTAACTGAAAAAAGCATCTGCTTTGTGTGACTATTTTCTCTGAAACTTTAGGAAATGTAATGTCATGGACTTCATAGAAACTAATTTTACAAAAATTGAAGGGTCATTTTGCTGTGTTTCTTTAGTCTTGGGATATTTTAAAAAATTTTATCCTTTTTTTTTTTTTGATAAGCTGAGCTAAAGCAGGAAACTGAATGTATTACTGCAGGTGGTAGTATCTGTAAAATAGTATCCTTCAATTGTTACTTTTTGGAAACATTTTTTCTTTACTGGACATGTCCACAACCACTTTCATTAAGAGACTGCATGGGCATCATGGGTACAGTAACATCTGAGTTTAAGGGATGGATGATTCAGACTGCACCCTGTGCTGCCAAACCTCTACAACTGCCACAGGGAGAAGTGGATGTGGTGCCAGGCCACCTGCACTGACAGAGCCAGAACAGCACGTTCTCGTAGTCTGGCTCAGAAATAGTTGTGCTATGGGCTGCATGAACCTTTGGTGGATCCTGGCTATGGAAAGGAGGAGGGAATAGTGTGTCTGTGCAGGTGCAAGTGTGCACTAATGCTGGTTGACTCCAGGAAGTTTAACTGAGCGTGGTTGTAAATTCCTTAAAATACTTATTTATATTGTGATACCACCAGAGTTAATACTTTTGTAAAACCTCCATTATTCATATCTCCCAGTTTTCTTTATTTGTCATCACTTCTATTAGAAAAGGGCATTAACACACAGTAATACATGGCAAAGTTCCTATGCTTTTCCTCTGCATCCGTTGATTACCCCAGTTGGTTCACATTATGTTACTACTTTGTTTGATGATGCTTTTTGGAAGCCAGAAATAAAATGACTGGTTTTGATGAAATATTAATGCACACACTCACACTGTATTGTGGAAACCCGCCTTCAGTTGCTCAGTTAGGTAGTGGTGCAGTTGCTTACAGCACTAACTGATTTGCTCTTCATCCAACATATCTTTAGAAAACACACACCAGTTGCCAAGGGAAATAGTCCCTGCAAGCAATGTTTTTGAGTGCTGTCTAAGCAGAGGAGACACCAGTGAGATTCCAAAATTGGGACTTTTGCTTTCATGTATCTTTCTCTTCTTGCTAATGCCAGGCCAAAACTTCTGAAGGCAGGTATACCTGAATCCAGCCATCAGCTGCCTTGCCAAATATTAAAGTACTCTGATGTGCAAAACTACCTGTAAATATTGAACATGGTGATAAAATGAAACTTTAAGAATTAGCCCTTGTGAGAATTTTTGGAGCTTTCTCTTGTTGACAGAAAAATGCAGGGCCTGATAGTTCAGTCTGAGGTCAGATCATCATGCATGAAGTGTGCTAACAATAAGGGCATTAATAATAATAATACCCTATGATAATACGATAATAAGCCTTTGTTATCCTGCAGCTATCTGCTTTGTGTTTGGGACTACAGTAACTTTCCATGAAATTAAGGCCTTGTCAGTCCGCTCTCTTTCTATCAAAGATAAGTGTGATTTATTTTAAATGATCAGGCTTCATTTTAGCTAATTAGGTTATTTGATCCCATTCTTCCTTCTGCTGGAATTAATGATTTCCTGAACAAGGGCTGCAGACACACAGAGGTGTGGATGGAGCAACAGACATTTGCAATGATATTACCTGCACTGAAGCACTATAATGCAAAATGGACTTTCACAATTCATCCAGAAAATGGATTCTGTGCTGGCACTTCATAGCTCTGCCTCATAAGTCACAGATATCAGCTAAAATCCTGTAGCCCCTTGTGTTTTTAATTTTTTAATACATCCATTCTTCCTCCTACAAAGCATTGTTTAAAAATGTGCAGATACCACAGTTACCATTTGGCCAGCTGTTTCAGCTTCTCTTCCTTTCTCTTAAGTAAAAATGTGATAGTTCAGACACTGCAATGGAGGAAAGCTAATAAATTAGCAGCAACCAGTTTGGAGCACTGCGTGTAACAGCATTGGAAAAGGTGGGTCAGCTCAAGGCTTTCTTTTTTAAACCTCTGTCCTACTCCTTTTTTCCCACTACTAAATGAGTAAATAAGAAGTGATAGTCAGATTTTGCCAAATAATTATGCACTAATTGATCTACAAGAAGATTAGATGATGCATTGCAACATCAGACAAGGCCCTTCAAATTCTTTAAACATGGTCATTTATAGAAACTTGACCCAAAATGTAAAGTGGTGGACCAGATGGTTCCTATATTGGTCTTCTGCCAAGCTGAGGTCCTTTGGGAGTCTGAGTTTACTGAATGACTTATATGGAATAATTAATTTTGCCTCCTATTCTGTAAATTATTTGTTTCAGGTTTTTTTAAGTGAGGATTATCAGTAGGAATGGGCTTCCAGAGCACATCTGAACAGTTGGCTTGTGTTGAATCACCTGTTATCTGCTGTTTGTCATCCATGGATGTGCATGAGTCAAATGGCATTACTTGTACTTGACTGGATGATGAGGATACTTGGAAGGAACTGGATGACAGCATGCTTCCCACTGACAGATGCTCACTGAGCCTGCTTCTCATTCAGGCTCTTCCACTTCCAAAGAAATTGTTTGAAACAACACTGTAAACTATTTTCTAGGATCAACAGTTAGCAGCAAATGAATTTATTAACATATTCAGGCAATATTTGTCCAGTTCTTTTTTCTAGACTTAAACTTCCTAATACTGAAGTCAAAATATCTCTTTTTAGCAGTGAAATTGTCTCCTTTTGTCTCTAGTTTTAACAGAAGTATTACTTAGAAATAGAATTACATGGAGGCAGTAACCTGAAATGGTGCTTAGTTCTTTCTAAAGGCTGTGTGAAAGATAAACTTAACAAGGAAGTTCATGGCATACCTTGAACTACAAATGCACAGTAGAATAATGTACCAGTTATGAGGGAGAAATTGGGATCTGAGACCCAAAAACTGTTGGGAGGAATAGCCATTCTCCTATAGCAGGTGAAAAAAATCCATTATTTTCTCCCATAACTGAGTAAGTAGTTTTCTGTAATCAAAGAAAACTAATAATTCACCTGCAGTTGTTGCAGGTGAATTCTTAGTTGTTGCTCTTCACTAGTAATAGAGATAATAAATAGGGAATATAGTGCCAGTTTTTAAGTTCATATCCGAAGAAACAGAGTACCTACAACAACAGATCATGCATATTTTAAAACAGTTCCCTTTAGTCAATGCAATTCCTGTATTAGACTACTCCCTCTACTCCTCTTATTTTTCAGGAAAAGAGCATTAATAATATTTTTGAAAAATAATAAGTTCCCCTGTATTTTGTCTACACTCGCTTGTGCATGCAGTCTCACTTAACTAGAAAGAATTCATTGTGCAAGTTCAAAAAGGGAAGTCAGTTGCCAGTTGCGTTTTAGGAATATCTAAACCAGACATGCTTTAATCAGAATCAGTGGAAGGAACAAGGTCTGCATCCCTGTTTGAGACCTGATCTGCTGGAGAAGGCCTGGAAGGCACTGGAAAGATGACAAAACTCATTGCCTTTCAAATAAATGATGCCAGTGTCAACTCTGGGTTTTCCTGGATGTTAAACATTTGTGAAAAGATTGAGAAGGGTTGCTCCTGAGGCCTGCCACTGCATATCTATTGCTTGTCTTGTGCTATGAAAAGCTTTTATGCACGTAGGAAATTTGGGGCTCAGATCCAATGCTCAGTCTGTGGTCAGTCAGTTGCATGCCCAGGGCTGGTATTTGTATAAGTCAGAAGAAAAACAAGTTGCCCATGATTAAATTTTCTCTAGTCCCTAGTAATCCCTGTTTATATTTTTTGAGTAGTAATTCTGATTTGTAAAAGCACTATCTAATACCTTCTTAGTAACAGCCTTTTCATTGAGCCCTTAAGCTGATGGATATTAAAGCCCCTAATTAAAACCTGATAATGTATGAAAGATTTTTATAGTGCAGGCCTTTCTATTAAGGCCAAGAAACTCACACATCTGTTTGCACAACTATTCTCAGCAGGCCAGGCACCTTGTAGCATTGACTTAGGTCCATGCTTCTCACAGTAGCTTTTTCTTGGGAATAAAGAGAATGATAAAGGCTAGGACAGGAACTGGAGTTTTTCAGAAACATTGGTCTGTTACATTTAGGTAGGAATATAATCTTTCCCCAGTCTATGGCTCTGATGCTATCAGTCAGGATAATGGTGAACCGTAGAATAATGTGTTCATTTACATATAAATATGCATAAAATATTTATGTGCATATATATATATATATATGTATAAATGCATGCAGTTTGCCATAAATAAATACAGTATAAAATAATAAATCGGGAGAAGAGATTTTTCTCTTTCTCTCTTTTTTTCCTTTCTTTTCTCCTCCGTCTCTTGGCATTTGCAAATAGAAGTAGGCATATGAGAAGAAACTGATTTTTTAAAAATTTAAACCTTAAGAGGAAACTAAGAATATACAGTGAAAATTCTGTTTTTACCTTGACTACACTGCAGGTTAAAATCTAGTTTTGTATGACTCTGTCTTCCCCTTCCCAAATACACTAAATTCCATGGGAAGGGCATTCAGTTGCATGCCTGTCAGTCCAAGTGCACATGGCAGTGGGACCAGGACAATGGGAGACCCTTACCCTTTAGCAGTTTAGCTCCCTATTGTCTCTTGCTGCTGAAAGAGAGGAAGAAAAAAGATCAGCAGTTGTATAAAATATCATTAGTACAACTTTGTCTTTCTTTTATATGCATAAACCGTTGAACCTTTACTAGGTAGCACCACTAGGGAAAGTGTCAAGCTCCCACAGTGGGAGCCAGACTGACTTGCACCCTTTTTAAAGATCTCTTGAACTGTAGCCCTGTCATATGTAGGTTACCGGAAACGATCTGCCTTTGGAAATACTAATGTGGTGTGGTATGTTCTTGAGAGAAAAAGCTACAACTTGTGAATTAAGCAGCTCTTAAAAAGAAGAGAGGAAAAAGAATGGAAAAAAAAAAGGAGTTAGAGGATCCTGTTACAGATGATGGGTTAGGTTCAGCATTCTGGGTGCAACAGCAGCTCAGTTTCAGCCTGGTGATCCAGAGCAGCTGTCAGCCTGGCTTCCCAGGCACCGAGACTGTGTTTGTGTTCAAGCCATTAGTGAACCAGGTCAAATATCTTAAGGATGGGAGAGAGAGAGGGGTTTTTTTTGTAGGTTACCGGGAATATTAAATCAATGATTGCTCAGAAATTAAGATGTTATCTGTTCTGCCTAGTCACTGCATTTTGGATTATTGTGAGAACGTGGAGCAATGGAGAATTTTAGTAAAGGATTCCTGGAAGTTCATTTGGGATGGACTTGTATTAATTGTATTTGGACAATTTGGAAGCTCTGAAGTGCCATGGCTTCTTGGCATGTGGCTGGCTGGCAAAGCCTCCTTTAAGTGGGAAGCACCTGGAGCACATTGGTGATTTGTGTAATGCAGCTCCGAGTCTGAAAATTGTGAGTGATTCTTTCTCACTCCTAGTAATAAAAGCTGCAGCTAGAAGGACGCATGTGGCTTGCCCCCACCATCTGCTGAGTGTTGCCTCTCTGCATTCCCATCTGTGGGCTGGGGACTCTGTCTCTCAGCAGCCACATCTCTGTTCCCAGCTGGCTGCAGACAGTCCATTCTGGTAAATGTGCTTTAAAATCTAGGCGTGAGGCTGCCTAGCTGGAGGGTACTGATAGTCACTCTTTGAATAGAGTTTTGCATGGGGACAGAGGACTGTTCTTGTCTCTCAGAGGAGCTGATTTGTAGGAGGAACTGCACTCCAAAATGTAGCTGCTCTGTGGATAGTGAGGGACTGGGCTCTGCTCACCTCTGCCACCATTACAATTCTATGCATCTTTTCTTGCTGGATATGATCATCAATATGGTGTGGCTTCTGAATTAGCAGTTAATTAGAGACCTTTTGTGGGTGGTGGATCTTTTGCAAATGACTGTTTATGGATGAGCAGACGGGCTGTCTGAGGTACATGAGCTTGGCAGAAATAAATAATATCATTTTGCAAGGCAGAGGTACACTGTCTGTATCCTACAGCTGGTGAACTCAAGTCTAGAGAAACTAAGGTCCAATTGAAGAGCTTTCATTAAGAGCACGCTGAGCATTATCAACGCTAAATTAATCCATGGTTTCATGGGAGACATTTCCAAAGTCTGAGCTGGGTGGTAGAGGTTTTGGTAATTCTTTTTTCTTATGACAGCTGCAGAGGCTTTCATCCCCTAATTTACCTCTCATGGCTCATGTGGCTCCATTGCCTCCTATCCATGAACAGAAATTGCTCTCTCCTCTCGCCTGTCAGTGTGGCTGCTCAAGTGATAAACTCCAGACGTCATTTCTGTCAAAATGAACCTGCTAAACAGTAGATGACCACAGAAGGAGCTCTGCACTAATTCTGGGGAATTAGTGGTGGGTGGCAGGTGGCTGGCCCTGAATGAGTGTTGGAGAGGGTCTTGGAGGCAATGACCTCTTCAGGCTTTTGAAACCTAAGAAACAAAGCTGCAGCTGGTATGGACAAGAATCCTGGTGTGTTACATGGACTGAATCAGGTCCAGAACAGAAAGTACCTTGTGTTATGATGCTCAGGAGAGCCAGAAAAAAACCACTGCTTTTTAACAAATACTGTGCATGTCATCGTAAGAGTCTACTATAGATTGCCTAGCCAGGACAGTGGCACCAATTAATTATTCTTTGAAGAACTAAGAGACACCTCTAAATTGACTGCCCTTTTCCTTATAGGGGACTTCAGCATGCTGGAAATTAACTGGGAGGGTCACACAGCTGGCACTAACAGGTTCAGAAAATTCCTAAAACACCTGGATGACAACTTCATGGTACAGGTACCAAGAAAGTCAACTAGGAACGATGCCCTCCTTGATTTGTGTTGTGTTAACAAAGAGAGTCTCATGACTGAAGTGGAGGCTGGGGGCTGTCTTGGCCACAGCAAACATGAAGTAATCAAATTTAAAATCTCTGTTGACAGAAGGAAAAGTGCCAGTGAAACTTCACCCCTGGACAAGAGGAGAGCAGAATTCAGGCTGCTCAGGACACTAGTGAGTGAGGTCCCCTGGGAAAATGCTTTTGGAGGTGCTTGAGTCCATCAGTGCCAATCACTTTATAAGCACAACCTCCTAAGGGCACAGGAGCAGGCAATTCCAAAATGTCAGAAGTCTAGCAGACAAGGCAGAAGGCCAGTTTGGCTGAGCAGGGATATTCCTTTGGAGATAGGGCCAAAAAGGAAGATGTGTGCTCGGTGAAAGCGAGATCAGGTGACATTCTGTGTGCAGCTTTGAGTACCACAATATAAGAAAGATATTAAGCCATTAGAGAGTATCCAAAGGAGGGCTGTGAAGATGGGGGCCTTGAGGGGAAGCTGTATGAGGAGCAGCTGAGAGCACTTGGTCTGTTCAGCTGGAGAAGAGACTGAGCGGAGATCTCACTGCAGTTACAACTTCCTTGTGAGGGAAAGAGGAAGGGCAGGCACGGATCTCTCTCTGTGGGGACCAGTGAGGACCCAAGGGAATGGCCTGAAGTTGTGTCAGGGGCAGTTTAGGTTGGATATTAGAAAAAGGTTCTTCACTCAGAGGGAACAGGCTCTCCAGGGAAGTGGTGACAGTACCAAGCCTGACAGAGTTCAAGAACTGTTTGGACAATGCTCTTGGGCACATGGTTTGATACTTGGAGCTGTCTATGCAGGGCCAGGAGTTGGACTCAATGATCCTCATGGGGCCCTTTCAACCCAGAAGATTCTGTGATTCTGTTATATCTGACATCTACATCTTTCCCAGAGCAGCACAATCCTGTTGTCCCCCTCACAGGTGACTCTGTGAGACTGTGATTTGTGCTGACTTTTGCATGTGAACAGGCAATGGACTCAGCATGTCCTGGTTCTTCCCTAGTGGCATGACATCTTTATGGGGCTACAGAATTAAGCTCTTTATTGCTTACTGCTCACTAACACTGCAGACCTTCACAGCAGTGATGGTCAGGTGTCTGTCTCCCAGGCAGGGAGTTAGTGACCATGTGTTTGGGAACTAAGCTTAAGTCAAGCTCCAAGGAGTGGGATTTCTTGAAATATGTATAAGTCTGAGTTAGTCTCCTGGGATTCCTGCAGTCATGAAGAGAAATCATCACTTGATCTACAGGACATGATTTATCTCATCATAATGTAGGTCTAGAATAGGCAAGATGATCTGCACTCCAGATGTGCCTTTTCAACTCACTGACTATGAAGATGAGTGGAGTGGAAGTACCTCAAATATCAAGTCTACGCTGGAGGAAAAAGGGAAGGTGTTTCCCACCCAAAATACTTTAGTAATAAAGTGACTAAGGTCATGTGAGACTTGGCTGTGGTGACCTGGGAGTGCCTTACAGGACAAAAACTTAAAATCTCCCTCCTGTGTCTTAGGTGACTGCTTTGGACATCGGAGTAGACTTCCTAAAAGAGAAAATGGACATTAACACTTGGGAACCTGTCTTTTGTGTTGTGTTCTCTTTATTGAATGTTCTGCCTGAGGATTTTTCCCTTGTACTTATCCCTGGGATTAACTGTAAATTTTTGTCCTAATTTATAGTCACAAACTCTAGATTAATTGTAAGATTTTTAGGTACCAGTTTATAAATATATGCGACAGAAAATAAAATGTGTATGTACATCTGAAGCCTTGTTGACCTGACAGGTTCTCCCAAGGCCCCAGGAGATCAGAGGCAGCATTCATCAAGTGAGGCATTGAGCATATGCCAGGTGTAGTGCTAATACTCTGATGCTTTTGCATAAAAATTAGCCATGTTCACTGTTGTTTATTTGTGAACTGTGCTCTTCTCTTTACTTGTGTGGACTTCCTCTTGAACAGTGTAAAAAAGAGGACAATGCAGAAGAGAGGGCAACAGCTTATAAATTAGTGTATTCAAACACGTGGATTCAACCTGAGCTGTGCAGAGTTCTCTTCAGTGGATTAGTAGCTGCAGCGCTGCCATTCTCTTGGGAAATCATCTAAGCACATGTGTTTCCTTTAGAAGGCTTCTGACCTCTTTTGTGTTCTTCTTCATTTCTGTGTCCTCAGTAAGGTGATATTAAAACAATTCCTCGTTGGTATGCTTCCTTGGGAGCTTTACAGAGTGCAAAGAAGGGAAGAGGTTTCTGCTACTCCTAAATTAAAAGCAATTGCTCATATTCCTTCAAATCTCTGGCAGATGAAATGTCTGCTAAGAATGAGTGCTGCTCTTTGCACTAGCAAACTGGATGCTGGGGAAAGAAAAATGTGATTGTCAAGACGCATCTTTCAGTTTATTAAACTGTTTCAAGAAGAAGGTTCTGCCTCAGTTTAATAGTAATCCTCAGGAAAAAGGATTCTAAAGTCTAGCATGAAAACAAACACTTCTTTTCTGTTTTGAAAGAAACAGACTCTTTTGCAGTACATGGATATACTGTAAATTAAGCCTTTTATAGATATATAGGATATGAATAAGGCAATTGCCTTAGCAGTATTATTAGGAGTAATAACTTCTGTTGTGGAGAAATCTGACCCTTTTTGAATGTAAAAACATTCATATTTTATGTTCTAGCCTAGCTTTTCTCTCAGATGAGGTTGTCTTTTCTCTAAGTCTTATTTGAAGTGTCATGATATGTGACCTATTATGAATTACTACTTCTGAGCTCTCAGTTGAACAGAGGCTGTAGCAATATATTGTTTTGCATGTCTCGGCTGCATACTCTGAAAGCTTGATATTGGGGCCTCCTTCCTGCTCCAAACTGTTTTGGGACTAGTTACCAAGTCACAGTCTTGTACAAAATGTCTGAATCAGCTTGTCAAAGTCCTCCTTGATTATCAGTGGAAGGAGCTGCATTTCTATCTGAGTGCTTTCCATAGTGACCCCTTTGCATGGGGGTTTCCCCTCCCTTCTGTCCCTTGGAAGAGAGTTTACACTGATCCCAGTCAGTGCATCCAGTGTGTTTTCCCTTGGCAACAAAGTCATGACATCCCCAGCCATCACAAAGTTAACACCAATCTGCTGACACTCAAAGAAATAAAACATCAGTCACACAGACTTCAGGCCCTGGGAGCTATGGGATTCTTAGTGGTTTTGGGTTGCTGCAGCAGTGTTATCTGTTAGTGACCACACCATTAAAAAATCAACTTCTAATTTATTGCCTAATTTATAGGCCCACTTGATAGACCTATGACACAGTTGAACTCATGTTCAATGATTAATGTAAAATAAAAGGTAGTGTTACATGGCCCAGTTAGATTAGATGCTCATGATCTAATCCTGTAGTCAGGCACAGCTGTTAACCATTTTATTTCCTCATAAAAGACTGTATATGTGCTGCTATAGGTTTTAAGGCTGAAAGGAGATCATATGATAATAAGATAAATAGCCAGAGCTTTTCTAAGAGAATAGGATAATCATTCATATACATAATCAGGAATTTATAGGAGGGTATGCTTTGACAAATATGATTTTTACCACATAAAATGTTACGGAGGAACATTAGGAATTAGGAATCCAGATTTCGTTGCCTTTCTTCTAGGTGGTAACTAACTCCTCTTATGTCTTTGATAATACCCCCTAAATTATCAAAATTGTTTATACATGCCTTACATAATAACTTGGGGGCAAAGATGAGGATTCTCTGGAATTCTCAAATTTTGGTTTTATTCTGTGCAAATTTCCAATTGAAGTATTTACCCACTTTAAGCAGCTGAAGAAGCTCAGGGTGATTTCACTGGGACTCAGTGACATTCACCTTTGTAAAACCTGGCAAGCGCCAGGGCTGTTGCAAAGGCATTTCATGTCCCTGGGCACCAGGAAGTGGCTGCAGATCCGACTGCTGCACTTCAAGGACAGCGTAGCCCTCAGTCACGTGTGGGCTTAATGGGAATTAACAGATTCCCAAGATCTTAAATGAATGTTCCCATTAGGAAGGACACTTTTCTTCTCACCCTCTTTTTGTGTGTCAAGATCGATATCTTATCAGGGAAACCTTCAATACAGAATATTTTGAATGAGCATACGATAAAATAATATTCTCTTTACTGTGTTTGGGCTATAGGAAAAAGAATTTTCCTGGTGTAATGAGTGATAAGTAGAACAAAGATCATTTGGGAATAAAATGTATCTGTTTGATCCATTTGATAATTTCCATCTGGATGGCATTTGCTTCCCTCAGTAGAGGGAACAGGAGCTGCCTATTTCTATGCAATCTGTTGAGTTTCTTTCATAGAAAAGGACAGTTTAGCTTTTCCTTCCATATGGGCATACATTATTCCATTTACAAACATGGTGTTCATCTTTCTTTTTTTTCAGATCCTCTAAGAAGTCTAAATTCCTAGGTGGGCTGGGATGTGGGTTGGATATTCTATTTTCTTGTTGTTTTCCAGAAATCATTAAGAGAGGAGGAAGATCCTCATTATTCTGTATAGATAGGTACAAATTAATTTACTAAACCAAAAGAATCCTTGCTTTTCAGAGCAGAAAGAAAGTTAGCTGTAATGAGACCAGAACAATCATTGTTTCTCTGGGCCTGACATGCTGGAGGAGTGCAAGTGTGGCTCCCTGCTTAGGATCCAACTCATGCAATCTCTGTCATAAATTAAGCAAGTTCTACCTCAGGATTCCCCCTCTAGAACAGTGAAGTATTCTGAACATTAAAAGAATCATTATAATCATAATGTCATCTTGGCAAACCAGGGAGAAACAGTTTTCTTAGTACAAAGATGTTACACTGGTTAATGCTGTGGTGTTGCCCCGGGACTAGTGGATCTTGTGCATTTGTAGCATTTTTAGTTAGGCTTTGAGAAGACTTGTGTGTTAGAGGGAACACATCAGAGCTGCTTCGCTCTGGCACCCTGGATGGGCAGGGAGGTCTGCACCCTGCTCCCCTCGCTGAGCACAGTCATTCCAGCAGGAATTTCTCTTGCCCAAAATGTCAGGAGGTACCCAAGTGTGATAAGCACATAGGCATTGGTGCTTTGTCCTGGAATACTTTTATTTGAAAAGTGATTCTGGTCTCTGTATCATATTTTGGTTTTTAAGCATGTCCATCTAAAATGTTTGGAAAAGTACAGAAATATCTTTTTAATATCCTTGCACATAAAAGGAGGAAGGAGCAGTTGTAGTTTAAGAGGACAACCCTATTTTCTATATCAAAAACAGGCTTGTAATGTTTTTTTGCTTGGCTAAACCCATGTGATGTAGCCCTCAGAAATGGAGCATTGTGTGATTGCCTGGAGCCAAGGAAAGGGGCAAAAACTGGGAAGTGAATATAACTCAGTGCCTACTGGTTTAGGGCCACACCTCCCTAATCTTCTTATTAGTAGGCCCTAGATGCTTGTTATTCTTTCTTTCTTGGTTTGCTGTGGTAGATGGGCCCAGTCAGCTCGACTGGAAATTCATCCACAGAACAGTTCAGAGTTAAAACAGCCTTTGTTGCTGCCACTGATAAGCATTTGCACTACCAGGAGAAGTTGCCACCCTTAATCATATCCATAAGAGTGTGGATGGCTTCCAATTGTACTAATTCATCACCAGAGCTGTGATTTTAGCACCAATTGCTCCTTAGCATTTTGCACCTGGAACTGTTATTAATTTTCATATTTATCAAACAGCTGTAAATTGACACCTCTAGCTTGCAAGTACTTGTGATCTAAAGAAGTCTGTGAAGGATGATTACTCTCCAGTTTCAACACAGGCTTATCCTGATTCTGTTAAAGTTCTGTTAGGGTCTGATCCTCAGAGGATTTCAGTGCCTTGGCAATCACATATTTCATCAGTGAGTTACAATTTTTGGATTTCAATTCTTTTTATTTTGTTCATTATCCTATCTACTTTTGGATAGCAATCAGACTGGACACAAGTAACCTGAGAGAGAGCAAGCTCTGGCTGCTTACATGGTGGGTTTGAAGTGGGTCCAGGCCATAACTCCCATGTTTGGGATATGCGATCCAAAAGACAAGCACAGTTCCCAACTTCCAGAAAACAGTGGGCTTTTTGCCTTGTTCTGACCTTTAACAATCTGCAGCAGTGAACAGAGCCATATAATAGGCAGCTGGTAGGAAGGCGTGTGCCTCTTTTGCAGCCTGGATCTGATGTGCCTCCTGCATGGGAAGAGGAATCCCACCAGACCTTACATGCCAGTGCCCCAAACATGAGGTTTTCCTGGTACAGTGAAACAGATCTCTCTGCTGAGAAGTTTTGAGATTTCTTGTTGTTGGGAACAAAAGGTTTAGCTGGGAAAAAAGGATTCCACGTTGGCTTGGCTGTCTGTCTTCTTCAGGAGTGCTCCTAACTGTCATGGTGACAGGCGGTGATGAAAAAGAGTTGGTCTTGTTTCTGCTGACAGGGGATCTCATTATTCACAAAGTCCACAAGCCACAGTAAAATTATGAAGGATTTAAGGCTAGCAGACTGAGTTGGCTAAAGGTGTTTCTTTCATACTCACTTCTAAGGGGGTGGGAAGGGAGAGGAAGAAGATTTAGGAGAAGAAATTACGGAAACAAGAATCTGTCCAGAAGCAGAAGCAGAGACTGGAGCAAAGTTGTGTTGAAACAGAGGGACTAAAAGTAAAACAGGCAAACATATGTCAGGCAGGACAACAATTTGAACTTGAATCCTTGTTTCTCAGTTCTGATGATTATGTTTGCTAGAACATATATATACTTAATTCTCTAGCACACATTTAACTCTTCAGCAGAGCATAGGTAAAACCAGAAACATTAAGATTTGTGGTGAAGATATGGACAGCTTCCTCCAGTGATGGAAGGCTTTTTATACTATTAAATAACCTATATCAGAAACAAATAATGTAATTACTGTAATTGCTTGTCTCTCTCCAAATTGGTTTTTGCATGGAGCATTGTCAGCAAGGTAGCTGAAATAATATTCAGGGTGAGCTCTGGTTCTGGATTGCCTTATGTGTATGTTGTTCATGTAGTTATTGTAAAGGGTGAAAACAAGTTTATGTTAATTTCTTATAGATGCATTTTAAGAAGAAAATGTCATATGATGCATTAGGCTATTCTTCAGAATGGGAAAAAAGGGGGAAGTGTGGAGTTTCCTTCTGTTCCCCAGAGTTTCAACAATTTGCAGCTGAGACAGTTCATTTTCATGTGAAGTTCAGTCTCACCCTGCTGGAGGTCCTTGTTCTTCCACAGCACAAACCCAGAACTTGGAATCTTCTGTTGGGCTGACTCAGATAGGAAAGCTGCTGTGCCTGGCTGCAAGGAGCCCAGGTGTGGAAGGACTTCTTGCTGAGGGGAGAGGGAATGGGTCAAAATGAAGAAACAGATGTTGTCTAGGCAGGAATTCCCATTCATTTTGTTTAGTCACCTGGCTGTTAAGGAAACCCTATGACAGCATGTTTTCAGCTGACAGCCTTTTCATAAGATTAGCTGTGAAAAATACAACACCTTGTTTACCATGGAGAGAGTTGATGTTTGTTACCACTGTCACTTAAGTTGCACTTGTGGATTTTCTTTGTTCTTCTGAAAGTATCTTAAAATGAGACAGAAGTAGTATCTGGTTAGCTAACACAAATCAAACAGCCAGCTGAAATTTTCTTCCTTTGTCAGAGTCCTTACAGCTCTTTTTGTTCTCTGAGATTTTACCCAGACAGATCATGGCTTTTTCAGTCCTGATGATGTGTGGCAGTTGGATTTGGCTAATATCTATGCCCTTAATGAGTTATTGAAGTGGGCAGCAGAATGAAGAATTTATTTTATGCCTTTTTTAGGCCTTTTAATTATGAGACAGCAGTGGCTACTAAAAATGGCTTTGCTGCTGCTGAGTCATGTCAGGACAGAGCTTGTGCAAGTTGTGCCTGTGTGGTATCCCCACACTTCTGACACTGGTGTGGACATCCTTTCAGCAATTAAGTTACAGCATTTGAATTACTGAATGTCATGTAAGGCATAATTTCCTTAAAACTGACTTTATTCTTACTTGCAAGGTTACCTTCTCGTGTATTTTGCAGACATATACAAGAACACAACTAGTGAAGTCAAATAGCTGAATTTGGGTTGTGGCTAATCCTTAGAGATTGGAAACTTGTTTGTGGATAGGATAGAAAAGGAAGATCCATTAAAAAAATGAGCTAGCAGCTGAAAACAGATACCTTATGGAAGAGAAGAGGGCAGACTGATCCTCTCTGTGGCTTTCATCATTTGCTGCTCAAGGACTTTCATGAAGCTGAGTTGGTTTCTCTTCACTCAGTGAACCTTGATGAATTTTCCTTCTATTAAGTTGTCAAGTCTCTCTCGAACCCACACAAACTTTTTCTCTTTGCAGCATAACATGGAAAGGAGTCCTATCACTTAATTACACAGTAAGAACCACTTTGTTATAAATCTAGTACCAATCAGTGCACTTGTCATTCCTGATCTCGCTCCCAGTTAGGTGTGCTCTTACCCAAGAATCAGTCTTCACTGTAGAGTGTAAAGTTTGCACAAGAATCTGTCTAGCAAACAACATCTTTGTTTGCTCTTAGCTTTTGGACTCAAATTTCCAAAGCCATTTCATGTCATATATAAACATTTTTGAAAAGTCCTAAAACCTCTCTCTTCCAAAATTACAGCCTTACTATTTTTTCTCCCTTTTTAATTAGGAGAAAGTACTCACTGGACCAATTCCAGAACACAGACAAAACTTTCAGAGGTATAACTAATGTAACAATCTATGTTCTTTGTGATAGGTAATGAGATGATGAACTGTTAGGAAATAAAGAACTCTTTTTTTTTTTTTCTCTATTCCAAGTACTTTCATTTTAAATACTTGACATTTCTGATCTTCTGTGTACCCTCTACAGCTCCAAAGTATTTTGCACCCTGGAAATCCTCAGCTTCACAATTTATTGTCTCAGGTTAGTATAAGCCAGGGCAAAATAAAGAGGAAAAGCAGAATGAGACTCTCTTCTGGTCAACATTCTTAAGGGGTGTATGCACAACTAATGTCTCCAGGCTTCCCTTTTCTGTTGCTACCTACCTGTTCTGATAAAACTTTTAAAGCCAAAGTCTTTATGTTTTCAGGTCACATTTCTATCCTAAATGCTCACTCATTCCACTGCTGAATATTAAGAAAGCCAGTCAGCTTTTTCTGGTTGAAGAGTTGTGTTTCTCAGATTCCAGCCTTGTGAATTCAGCTATTTTTTTCATATACTGTCTTTTTATTCCACTCTATTCTATTACACCTGCTTCTTTTCCTTCACTATTTTGTCTGCAATATGATGCAGTATTTTAATGAAAATTTTATTAGAGTGCCTAGCTAATGCTGAAGATAGTGCGTGACATGAGTAATGTTTTGCTCGTCTCCAAAATACAGAATTAATAGGGAAAATCCCGGTGTTGATAAGGAGAAGTTGATACTAGAAAGCTGTATCCCTGTTGAACTAAAGCATTTAAAGCGTGTGCTGAAATTGCATTGTAACTGGAATGCTGTATTGGCCAGGGGGGTAACAATTGACTTAATAGTAGAAACACAGATGAAATGTGCTGAACTGAGGACACTGTTAAATTGACTTCCCTCACTAAAAAGATGAAAGCTCCAGTGCCTGATTCTACGCTGTCATTGATTAAAAAAGCAAATGAAAATAGTATCCTTGACATATGATTTTTATTTTCTCTCCAGGGATGAATTTGCCAGTTGGATCAGTCTCCGTTATTTAACAGTGGGGAGAGGCAGCCTGATGTTTGGTTCAGAGAGATGATGATGATGAATTAAGATGTTGCAACATGATGCAGAATACAAGGTAGGTTCAATGAAAAATGGACATTTAATGTTTTATCTCAAAAGTTATTAACTAAGTTCAATTTCATTTTGATGCTTTTATTTCTGTATAGTTTCATTTGGATAGAGAAAATGGTATGCTAAATTTTAGGAGTCTTAAATTTCAAATACAGCCCATTGATATTGAAACACTCAATAAAATCAATAGAACCATTTCTGGTGACAAACCCACATCTGACATTTTTTCCACATTGGTCACTGACATATAATCTATTCAGTTGCCTAACCAAGAAAAAGAAAAAATTAAACCAGCAAACTAAATAGAAAAATATGACATCAAAATAGTTTTAAAATTAACTATTTAAAATGGGGTTTAATGTACTTATGATATTTTTAGCTGAAATACCATGTTTATTTATATTTCCTGTTCCCCCTAGAAGGGTAGATTTCTCTCTCTCATGGATTCTGGCCCATCACTTGGACTTGGCCAGGACTCCACTTGTACAGTGTTGCTGAGTCATCCAACATGTATCAACTATCTACCTGCCTCTGTGAGCTGTGTAATGCTTGCTTTGATCACATTCGAGATCCACACAGTCTTTAAGTCTACTTCCCTTCACCATGCCTTTAAAAGCCAGCAGCTTTATCTTTTCCTGAGGTACAGGAGAGATTTAAGTCCAAGGTCAGGCATAGTCTGTAGCAAACCAGGATATTGAAGTCTTCTCTAAATCCAAAGGCAATGCACTAAGCACCAGATCCTCTTATGTCAAGGAGGAAGAGTTGACAAATTTTTACCCAATATAAATAAATTTATTGAAAGCTGACATTTAATTTCAATGGGAGATTGATTACTTGTATTAACTAGCCCAGAGCAAAGAAGAATCAGGGGAGACCTTATCACTCTCTGCAGCTACCTGAGAGAAGATTGCAGCGAGGTGGGGGTTGGTTTCTTCTCCCAGGTAACAAGTGACAGGATGAGAGGAAATGGCCCCAAAGTTGTACTGAGGGAGATTTAGATTGGATATTAGGAAAATTTCTTCACTGAAGGGGTTATCACTAGGACAGCCTGCCCTGAGAAGTGGTGGAGTAAGAAGTATTTAAAAGATGTGTAGATGTGGCACTGAGGAATATGGTTTACTGGTGGACTTGGCAGTGCTATGTTACTGGTTGAACTTGATGATCTTAAAGGTCTTTCCCAACATAAACAATTCTATGGTTCTAAATAGATCTAATGCTTATGAAAGGTGCCAGACTGATTATGCAGGAGATGCAGGAATCCTATATTCGTTACTAGACACAGCAACTTACATGGATATAACTATTGAAAGCTTGAGTAGGCCTGAAAGAGATACTTTTCTACAAAAAATGAGATTTCATAGTCTGTACTTTGATACTGTGGTTGCCCGAATGCTTGCATTGCTATTGTTGGGGGAAGCATACTGTTGGATTTTTTATGAGACTCTGCTCCGTCTTCCCTATCACAGTTTCCTTGCTTTCAAGTAAGTCCAATGTCTCCTGTCTGTGCCATTACGCCCCTTATCCATTTCCCTCCCTCCAAAGACCTGCAATGCTATTAACCATATCTCATAACTCCTGACAACTGGCTGGGCAGGAGACAGTTCTTGCTGCAGCTCACTTGGTTCTAGGTATTGTGCTCATTTTAACCAGCACCTGTGTACTGAGTCAGATTCACTTGCCTCTTTCTTTTCTTATGAAAATTGATATAACTTTCCAATCAACTACTGAAAATGCATTCTATTATCAATATATAGATTTAGTACATTCCCTTCTTTATACTGCCTTGGTGTAGATGCAATATTAAGGGTATACAGGATGGTCTTCTATTAGTATCTGTCATTTAGAATTATTTACTCTTTGCAATTCTTCAACATCTTCCTATATATAATTAATTTTAAATATATGTCTGTGTTGCCTTTTCCAGTTCTCTAAACTTAGTCCCCATGAGTGTAACATCACTACTCATAGTCATCCTGTCATTTGGATTTATGCATGTGTTATCTGAAATGACTTATGAACTTTCAAAGGGATGTTTTTTCTATCTTCTTATCAAGGCCATCAAGGCCTTGGTCCTTCCTAATTAAAGACAATGGTAATACCATTTTCTTTGTTAAGAACAATATCTATAATACAATAACTTCTGTAACTCGTGGTTTAAGATGTCTGTATAGACATGCACATTTAGGAAAAGCTCTCTGGGCCACTTAAAATGTGTTTGTCATACTAAGATAGTACCTGAAGAATTATTATTGCTCATAGTTGCCATATGCTTCTGTCTGGTTTGTTTGGTCAGTGTTTACACTGTGGTACTCAGGAGATTTTTTTGCAAGCAGGAATTGCAGTTTCATGGATGTTGCCCTCATTCAACATCAACTAAGAGCAGATTCTTTGAGCAGTCCTCTTGAAATCCATTGCTTCCTGAAGATTAAGCTGCACTTTGCCATGAAAAGCTGAAATTGAGTCCAAGTGATCCAAATTAACTGAATGGATTGAAGATGTAGACACTGACTTAAAAGACAATTTGAATATCTGCACAGCCCCAAGCAGAGGGGAGCTAGCATGAATATGTGCCTCTTCATTTATGCAATGAACACTGGCTGAAGTCAGAGAAATTCCTATGGTTTTCTGTAGCACAGGCAGACCAAGCTGGTAGCTTCCTAGGAAAGCCTGGAAATGTATCTTTTGTTTCAAAACAGCCTGAGACTTGCCTGAATGCTAAAGATGTTTAATTATTTAAAGATGCTTAAGCAAGTCAGTTATCTAAATATGCATGTGAGGAGGAGGGGAAGAAGAGTAATGACTATAGGATTTGACCTAATATACTTAGTCTGGGCTTTCAATTTTTACATATATATTGCTGTCTCTTATTGCCTTTCTGCAGTAATTGGTGGATGTGAATCAGAGGATAAGCTTGAAACCAGATATTGTAAAGCTTTAATAGGACAATTTCTAGTCAGCCATTTGAATACCATTTGAATACTAGCTGTGCTAGAGTCTGAGAGGCTTTTATATTGCTTGCCTCCAACTCTGACAGATCTACTTGCCCTTGAGTCCATCTAATCAAATCAGGATAAAGTAGATGCCATGAAACATAGATCACTCTTTAATAACCACCTGAGACTTCATGACCACCAAAGGTAATTATCTATCCTATATTAAATCATATAAATGTACTTTTCACATCAACTTTTTACCTATTTTTGTTTTCTGCTATGGTTATATCTAGATGAGGAATTCTGTAAGTCTGCAATGGGTTTAGCAAATGGTAAGGTAACCCAAGTCTTTGTTGAAAGATGTTATTTATTCTATTAATATTTCATGTGGAGCAACCACTGACCTGCATAATTTGATAGAGATGGGTGAGCTGCTCCCTGAACTCCTCTAATGCTCTCATGTTTTCATCACTTTATAGCAGTCATGTAAGCAAATGAACACCAAACACTGTGTTCTGAAAAAAAGCATGAAACAAACTAATACTTGGTGTTGATACTAAATACTTGGTATTGCACATATATTTTCCTGTCGTTTTTCTGAAATTCTTTTGATGGCTCATCAACTTCCCTTAGGTGGTTGGATGCTCAAGGGCTCTACTCACACTCTGAGGTTGGTTGCCAGTAAAATGTGATGTGCCTTCTCAGACACACATGAGCTTCTGCTGGGATTTGTGGTTCTTACCCTAGTGAGCCCCTAGCAGATACCAAGTTATTTCTGATAAACAGTGGGATGAGAATAGGTCAGTCAGCTCATGGTAGCATTACTCCTGCTTAGCCTACTCCATGCTTTGTTGGCTCTAAATGCTGAGGCAGCTTCTGAGTCTGTTATGGCAGCTCTTTAAGAGCATCATTTGCAGTTATTACTCTAAGTACATTGAGATTAGGTTTATAACTCTGAACTAGAGTTAACCCTGAATAATACCCAAATACTACAATTCCATGAAGTCATCATTCATGCTGCTTTACCTATATGTCCTTTTCCCCAGGTGTGTTAATCATCTTACATTATATGATTCAGTCTGTGATCTAGAAATACTCATTTGACCCTTTGTTGCTCATGTCAATGCCCTACATCTGTCCTTGGAAATTCAGTAGCATAACTTCTCCTGCAGATTCTGGTTCCTTTCTCTGTCAGCTGTATGTGGGAGGGATAGAAGTATGAGAACAAATATGGAAATGCCGTAAACCATATAGCCATGTGACAGATTAGTTTATCTTGTCTCTTTGCCCCCCCTCCATCTGATCTCTGCTCCAGGGGTCTCTCCACACCACTGAGGTAGGAACTGCCATTAAAAATTACAACAGGCAAGATCATTTCTTTTCTATACCTTGTGAAATTCTCACAGATACTAATTGCTCCTTTGCAGATCCTGTGAAGGGGATAGGATTCTCTCAAGGGCTGTTAAATACAGCATTTTTATGTCAAGGATAATTGTTAAAGTTCAAGATATTATAGTGTTCTCTCCCACAGGAAAGGGAGAACTTTTTTTCAATGCAATTAACACTTTCAGTTCCCTGAAAGATTGAGATCATAGATCTGGAGCCATAACAATTTTTAGCATAAAAGAACTGATTCAATTTATAAACAATTTAATAACTTTTAGTGAGCTCTTTATAGCAGGAGTCCAGATGCCAAAATCTAGTGCAGTAAAGCCATGAAGTACTTTGCCAAAAATATGTTTTAGCAATTTCTGAAGACGATAATAAAGTCTTTAAATGGTAAGGATTTAAAGAGATCTGTGTTACACACAAGTGATCTGACACTCCTGTATAACCCAAGTGTTACCAATTAAAAAAATCCTCAGTGCTATTTCTCCTCTGTATCTCATTTCATATACCCCATATTACAGAATTACAGAATCACACAGAATCACAGAATATGCTCAGTTGGAAGGGACCCACAAGGATCGAGTCCAACTCCTGGCCTGAAACAAGGCCATCCCTAGGAGTCACACCATGTGCCTGAGAGCATTGTCCAAACACTTCTTGAACTCTGTCAGGCTTGGTGCTGTGACCACTGCCCTGGGGAGCCTGTTCCAATGCCCAACCACTCTGTGGGTGAAGGACCGTTTTCTCATATTCAACCTAAGCCTCCCCTGACACAACTTCAGGCCTATCCCTTGAGTGTTGTCACTGCTCCCCACAGAGAAGAGATCAGTGCCTGCCCCTCCTCTTGCCTTCACAAGGAAGTAACTGAGGTCTCCCCTCAGTCTCCTCCAGCTGAGCAGACCATGTGCCCTCAGCAGCTCCTCACACGCTTCCCCTCAAGGCCCTTCACAGTCTTCATTGCCCTCCTTTGGACACTCTCTAACAGCTTAATATCTTTGTTATATTGTGATGCCCCAAGGCTGCACACAGTATTCCAGGTGAGGCTGCCCCAGTGCAGAGCAGAGCAGGACAATCCCTCCCTTGCCCGGCTGGCGATGCTGTGCCTGATGCCCCCCAGGACAAGGTTGTCCCTCCTGGCTGCAGGTCCCTTCATTTTAAAGCAATATATATGATGTTGTAACATAGGTACTTAAATGCAAAGGTGATTTTCTTACCTAGATTACAGTGAGAAATGTTCAGGCATGAATGTGCTCGGTAATGTTCCCTTTTTGCTGTTGTTCTGTCTCCAGAGAGGAGATGCTCAGATTTATTGCTGCAGGACATGCCTCCTACAGGAAGTGTCCCTGCACAGAGTGTGTCCAGGGGAGGGCACGGGCTGTGCTGTGTATTGCCACAAAAATGCAGTCAGTCAGCCTGCTGGATTACAAACAGAACACAAACTTAACTAATTTGAAACAGAATCTTGTCTGATTATTAATTTCTGGTTTTTACATTTGAAATCAAGAGGAAACTGTTGATTTTACATGATTTCAGGCAGCATTAGTCTTGATGACAAATATGAAAAAATAAAAGGAAATAATCTTGATTCAGACTAATAAGACAGAGATGTCTTCCTTGTTTATGCTGTATGCTAGTCAAGGCAAAATAATTTTACTCATCTAAATGACAAGGCAGTGATTCTTGTGTGTTTATTGCCATATGGTAGATTCTCCATGTTTGCTGGTTTATTTTAATTAATGCTTGTAAACCTTAAGTTGAAATTTTTCACACAAAATCTTTAGTCTGATTATATTCAATATCTTATTCAACAGATGTAGATTTAAATTTTTTATAAAATCTTTAATATAGTTTAAGACCCTTTTTTAAAATAGGCATCATCTGAACTATTTCAGATAAAAGATCTTGTCAAATACCATACCAGACTGAAGAATAAAAAGGTAATGATGAAGAAAACTAGTTGTCTTGGGTAAAGCCAAGAATTCTGTGTGTGCTGGTGGACATCACTTTTTTATTTCATGATTTTTGTAAGAAATGTTTGACTCACATTGTAACAAGGGTAAATTGATCCTGCCTATTCATATGAGGAAAGGTTATGGAGGGGTTTTCCAGAGGTGCAGAACTAATGCTCTGTGTGCTGTGTCCCCAGCTGGGCACTCAAAGTCATGCCTTGGATCCTCTTTTCCTCAGTCTCTTTTGCTCTTGTTTAGAGCTCATCTGAAGGACAGTGCAGAGTGAGCAGTAATAAAAAACCCACGATTAATGAAGTAACACTCCTGTTGGGCTGCATGGGATGGTCTGTCAGCTTGAACTTTACACTCAGCAAGAGATGGAAAAAATTATTCAAGCTTTAGCTAAGAAATATATACTTACATTAAATGCACAAAGTAGATTTGGCTTTTTACCATAGTAGGTGGGGTATTCTTGAGATGAAACATAACTTTGGTCAATTTTTCTCCTTAAGTTATGTATTAACTTATGTAGCACCATTTGCACAGTGCACCATATGCTAGTGATTCCCTTCTTCCCTGGGAAGACTGGGCCTCACTGATTTTCAGGAGTAACATGAGGAGTAATGTCTGCAGTGCCAAATTTACGAATTTACAGAGACAGATGTCTAATTGGTGTGAATCCCTAAATTGTGTCCAGGATGAATGTGTTGGCCTGAGTGTTTAGTTTGCACTTTGGAAAATAATCGCCTGTTCATTCTCTTTTTGCTGCACTATAGATAAAACAGTGCAGTGGGCAAAATGAATTTGTTCAAAGTGAATCTAAAGTGAAAAATGCTCTCCAGCTGCTGATGGCTTTCAGTCCATCAAATCAGATTAAGCTATTCCAAAATCATGATCCAAAACTTGTCCAGTATGTGTATTGGGACCTTAACACCAGCTTTCTGTTCTCTCTGCTCCTATTGCACTTCATTAATTGCTAAGTTAGAAAGAGACCAAAATATTAATGGGAATTTTACATTTTAACTGTATTTTAGCAGTTTTTGTAAATCACTAAAAATAACCTCAAACACCTCAGTAGGTCAGACTCCAAGTCTACAAACTTGTATTCAGTGCTCTCTACCAAAATATTTAAAAATTGTCTAAAAAAATACATTTGCTTTCTCCTAAATATGTTTCACAAAAATAGGATATGCTTTAAGCAGGTATTTGCTAAGAAAGCAAAACAAAAAAAAATTGTAGTCAGATACTTTTTGGACAGTTGCAAACATGTGGCCTTTGCTCTCATAATCATACAGTCTTGAAAAAGCTGTTGTAACTTGGGGCCAACAAGTTATTTGCTGTTAATGGCATACTAAATACTTACTTGCCTGCTTTTAGTAGCAATAAAATAGCTCCTGTTAAAGTCAGTAGTAAAATGTAGGTCAGTAAGGCAGGATCAGAGCTTGAATGAAGACACAATTTCCTTCTTACTTGTGATTCTCTTTATGAAACATTCAATTTCTGTCCTTTGTACATAAGTAGAGGCTCCTGAGAGAGAGCTTTGTTTCAGCATCAGGGATGCATTACTCTCTCTCTGGTAGCAAACCCACTTTAATCTGGGGGTGGCAAACAGGAGAGATGAATGGCTTCAATTTGGACACACACAGCTAAGTGCCACATGGATTCTTTAACAAAGGCAGAACATGATTGCCTGGGATTTAAGAAAGAAAATACTGACTTAGCTCATGAGCTTAAAATACAAATTGTTATATAGCTTCAAATATTTTAATATCACCATAGAGATGGGAATAGACTGTACACTGCAATGCCATACCAGCAAAACTGCTGATGTGTATGTTTAAGTATAAAATGAAATTTCATGAACTTCAGTAGCAAAAGACACTTCACTAAAGTTGTAAATAAACTGAGGGGTTAGGCAGGCATTTAAATATTGGAGTAGTTGTGACATTTTTTCACAAGGAGACAATCAAGATACAGAGATGCCAAGTGACTTCCCCAACATTTCCCAAGAAGTCTGAGGAGGAGAAAGAAGCTGAACCCAATTTTCTTGTGCTTTAATCCTCAGGTTAGACTCAAGAGTGACCTACAAAGTCACCCTTGAAATGCAGATAGTGTCAGCATTGCTGTTTGTTGATGCAAATCCTGGTACAATGGAAACAAATCCAGTCTTTGCACCAGTAGGGGCTTTTATAGACATCTTTTTTAGATATATATTTTAGGCTAGGTTTATGACCAAAATGTGTGAAATTTTTAACACAAAAATAAATTACAAAAGTTTTAGGTATCCCTTTGATACATCTGTGTATATTTTTCCTTGTCCTTGCCTTGTTTTTAGAGATTATTTGACCCTTTTCTGAAAGATGAGAGAAAGGCTAGGATTTGAAGGAAGGTTGCAGAAATGATGCTGATAGATTTTAATTGCTATCCAGCATGCTGTCCTTTCTTAAGTCAATTAAAATGAAAGGCTTAGAACACAGGAGGGTGCAAAGAGGTGAGAAGAACTTATGTATGGTCATAATAGCTGAAGAAGTGTAATGTTAATTTTCAAAGGCACAAGGGAATGCTATGATGATGGGCCAAAAAAACCTCTACTCATCTTTCTGTTATGCTGGAAGCATAGGAGGATTTTTCCTTGGTGGCTGATATAAGTGATGCAAGAAATGCAGTCTAAGACTTTCTGAAGATTAACTTGTGACATGTGAGAATACAACCAAGAAACACTAAGTACCATTCAGGCCTCTGTGATGGTGTGACATACTCAGCACTTTTAAGAAGCAGGCCACTTAATTATAGCTGGGAGGCAAGGGAAGGTGAGTTTTAAAAATCTTAGCCCAAAGCCTTAAAATATCAAAGGGAAATAAGTCTAAAAGTTAAAAGTGTGAAGTTAGACATACAGTGCAATGGTTTTTTGGTTGCTGTCAATTATACAAGTTGATTAGAATTAAGTAGAACTCTATCAATATTGGGAAAGCAGGTGGATGGACCCAATTTAATCAGCTTCTTCTCTCCACACTCGTAACTGGGTATCTTTGACATAAGTGTTTTTGTTGGAAAATGGATGTGGGCTAATATAATAAAATTTTTCACTGGACTTGTGAGGGCCTATCCTTCCTATACTGTCCACAGATTGCAATAGAAACAATGAGAAACAAAAGATCAAATGGAGAAGATACAAAAGCTCTTTTTTAGCTAAATAACCAGCAGTAAGAAACCAAAGCTAAAGAAATCAACAAAGCAACAAAAAAACACCCCAAATCCAACTGACCATCTGATGACAGAGCTATCAAGTCCAAGAATCCCTTAAGCTGTCTGCTTTATGAGACTCCAACGGCAAAACTGCCTCTGCATTTTGTGTCAAGACCACAGTGATGGAATATTTTTACAGTGGATTTAGTTCATCCCCATCAGTTCTTCCACTGATACTGTTGGGGGTTTTATATGGTGTTTGGCTTTGAGGCACTGTATTTTGAAGCTCAATTCCCCTCCTTCCTGAAAACAGAAAAGTAATCCTGCTGCTCTTGGGAGAAGAACTTGGCTCAGAGAAGAATTATATTAGCATGACATATATAAAAAAAAAATATAATAAAGGAGGAACTTGCCTGAGAGAGAACAGTGATTATTATTTACTGTTTCATAGAGACAATATTTTGTGGCTATTTGGAAGGTCACCATATGACTTATATGCTTCCTAAGTCTCACTTGAAGGCCCACTGTTTTGTTGCTTTTGCTTGAATGGTTACTTAGAATGAGAATTTCTTGCTTGTCCTGGAGCTGAAGCAGTTAAAACCTGGATGAAACTACCTGTGCATGACTGTGTGTCCACACTCAGGCAGCCTGTGCAGTACCAATGGAGGAAGCACAGGCTAAACTTATGCTTGCTGCCTGACATTCTTACAGTAGATGATTCTCTACTTTAATGACAATCCAGCAAAAGAAATAAAATTTAGCTCAGTTCCCCAGTACCTCCCTCCACATCCAACTCCTTCACATCACCATCCTGTTTGTGTGAGCAACTTTCATCCAACCCTGGATTCAGGAGCAATGTCTGCTGAAGACCTGTCAAGGAAACATTTCAATCTATCTTGATCTTGTGGTAGACTGTAGCAAGTCTCTAGTTGAATGGAAGTTACTGACTCCTAAAAAGAACCTGTTAAGTCTAGGAAAATAAAAAGCAAATTGAGGAGGTGTCTTGCTTAATATTGTGTAAGCTGGCTAACTTGTCCTGAATTTGCTTATTTTAAATATTGTGGAAACCTAAATAATCTGCAAATCTTGTTAAGAACTCTAGCTTCTACAAGGTGCTAATAAATTGGTCAACCATAGTGTAAAATGTACATTAGTTTTTGGACTTTATGAAGTAGTTTAATTGTGTGCTAAACTGAAAACAGAAAATAAACAAGTTTAAACAGTGTTGTCTTAATATATTGTATCACATACTCTAGCATTTATATATAAATGTATTTGAAAAAGGACAGGAAGTAGGATAAATACAACAACATGAGTAGAGTACATATGAATTTCATAGATTATTAATCTTTAATCTTTAAAGTTTCCTGTTCAAGGCTTTAAATACATTAATCCAGCGATCAGCTCTTCTCTGCTATCTTGATCATGCAGGTCACAGATGTTGCTATAGTAACCTTGCATTACCAGTGCAAAGACACTGAAGGATCTGGCTATCTAGATAAATAAAATACTGGAGGGATGCTTGCAACCAGCACCCTGATTACTGTAATGCCTTGGTCCTATATGAATTAGGCCCTTGACCTGGGGTGTATGAGAAAGGGTGGCATTCGGAGCTGATTTCCAGTGCAAAAGATTAGTAACTACAGAGATGCAACTCATTGGGAAAACCGATTTATTAGGGCACATATGATGTTCATTTGTTACAGTCTTCTATCACAGTGTCAGAAGACAGTCTGGTATGGATCCTGTGTGTGAACCTGCTCTCTGGGATGCATACCCTGGATACTTTGAAAACCAAGAAAATGTGGGTTTTGTGAAGCTGAGGTAAGTCCAGGTTATTGAATGCAGTTGTTGAAGCACACAGGCCAGTGCTAGTGGGGATCATGCACTTTGTTTTACGGGGGAAACACTCAGACTACAGAGAGGTAACAGGCATCACTAAATGCTAGTGCTGGTCTGTCATGGGGGCTTGTCTTGGTGAGAAAGGAACGAGAAATTGCAAGTGAGAAGAAACCACAAAGTTCTGAATCAGATTTGCCTGTGAGTTGAATATTCCTGATAGTTATTCCAGGGGCTTGAGGCCCAGCTGAAGATTTGCAGACTTTTGGTAGGTAGAGGATCCATGTGAACTCAACAGGGGGAAAAATCCTAGCTTGAGTCAGTTTTTTTCTATAGTAAGGAAGCTTATTGTGAGAGTTGTGTTTTTCTATCAGGTCTCTGAGTTTTCAAAGAGCACTTCCTTCTTGTAGGAAATTCTTTTAGGAAGTTTGAGGCTTTTCCCCTAAGTTGGTTTTAGTTAAATATGGCCACTGAGTTCAAAAGTAGTGCAGGAATGCAGGTCAAAGACAGGCAGTAGTGAGTGTAGGCATCATGGAGTAATGATGAATGCTCCACTTCCATTGGAAGCTTAAGTCTCAAAATACTCCTATAGCCACAGCTCATCTGTGCTATCAGTTGAAGTTTGCTGGCTAAGCCTGTGAAATGCCACTCAAGCCCAAACCAATGAGCCTACAAAGGAAACTTCCTATTACTTTAGAAGCATTCTGACTCTTTGTTTTCATCTGTCCCTGAAAAGCCAGATCAGTTTTGTGACCTGCTTTGTTGAGACTGTCAGCCTGCTCCTGCCGAGAGGCTGCTGCTGTCTTGGCAGCTTTCTACAGGGGGAACAAGGGAAAGAAAGATTCTGCATCAGCAATTCTACTTGTGGTGCTTTCCTTGCCTCCTTCCTGGCACAGAGATGGTTTGGTTTGTGTTCAAGAACCAACTGAAAAGTTTGGCTGTGAAATGAACTCTTCTCTGGAGAACAGGGAGGGTGTAGAAGATGTAGCATACAACTTCAGACACAAACTTGTACCCATTCCCTCTTCCACATCACAGGCTAGAGAGGGCTATTGCATTAGCTGGTTGTGTTGTTTCACACATCTGTGGGACAGCTCATGAGACAGCAGTTCATAGTTTGAATCCTTGACAGAAGTAATTGGAATATTCTCTTCTCATTTTGTGATGTAATGAGATAGGAGAAAACTTGAAAGAAAAGATGCTCCCACCTTGTTAGTGGGACACAGGAAATTGTTGAGTATTGGTAATTCTCTCATACTGTTACTTGTTTCAATTCAGAATCTTTAGTGTTGTCAAAGGTGGGAGATAGGAAGTACACTTCCTTTGCAGCTAACACCCACTTGGGCATCTCAAGATGCCCATTACTTCAGAAGACTAAATAACATTAGACTTGTTGAAATAAAAATTCTCCCAATAGTTCCCAGTGGTGTACAAAGCAGCGTACACTCCTACAGTGTATAGTGCATGAATCTCTGCTATAAAATAGGTTCCATCCCTGAAAAGCTCTTATCCATGTTGCTTGTTCCTTGTGTAACCAAGGATTTTCAGGATCAGGCAAGTATCTACATTGTTCTTCTTCCTGTCAGAGATGAGGGAGTTTTTTGTATTTGTTAGCTTATGAAAATGTAGCCATGGACAATGCACTGCTGAGCACATTTCAAGTTTTGGACTTGAGGGATAAGAGGATAGGAATGGCCCATATGCCTAAGGCAGCTGGGCACCAAAATCAGATGGGTAACTGAATGTCCAACTCTTGCTTATATCCCTTGGGCAATGACAGAGGAAGTTTGAAGGAATAAGTGTATTTTCTTTTGCTTCCACTAAAAACAGTGGTTTACATATTCTGAAGTGAGTGGTTTACATATTTTGAAGACAGAATGTGTGATGCCTCTATAAGGAATGTTAGTGAAGTGAATTGCCTGGGGTCACTCATGGGCTCAGTGCCCTTTCACAGGCTCAAGCCTATGGAATTTGCAGGATATTTTTCAGGATAATTAGCCACGTAATCCCAACAGCTTGGTGTGTTCAAGCAAAGGTATGAGATACAGAATGTCTGCCCAGTGGACTGTGACAATCTCCTTCTAGCTTTTTAGCTCAAAATGGCTTAGAGAACTGACCTTTGAACCTGGTGTCCAGTACTGCAGGTTAAATGCTGACCTGGGGGTTGAATGGAGAAGAAGGTGCAGTCATTCTCTTCCTCATCACTGCCTGTGCATAGATGTGAGTCATGGAAGAAGTTGTAGTCTGCAGAGCTGCTTTCCATTGGAAGAGCAGCCAGTTGGAGTGGCTCATCCCAGGGCTGCTGCTGAATCTTCAAAAAAGGCCACATAAAAGTCTGTTTATAAAGGAGTGAAGAAGGGTGGAAAGAAGTAAAGGGTGAATGAACCATTTTATTTAACAATTACTTCATGCCTTCAGTGAAGGTCTGGTTTCCCCTATGAGTTTGCCAATTTCCCTTAATGCATATCACTTGGAATAAAATGACTTCTGGGTGTAAGAAAGATTTGAATTGTCTTTTACATATAGCTAAATAATGATTACCTGGGGAGATACAAATGTAAATTGAAAATGAACGAGGTATAGCTGATAATACATTAGATGTATTATATCCAACACGAGGCCTTCAGTCAAAGGAGAAGGTCATCTGTAATAGTTAAAGAGCACTGCAGCAGCTATTTATATTTTAATTTTTTCTCCTTTTTTGAGTTGAATTTTATCCTCATAAAAAGAGCAACATTTTTCTGAGGAAACATGTGGCGTGACTTCTTCTTAGATTGCCTAAATTATATTCCTTTTTTTCTATAGTTTATGAAGTAGAGGTTGCAGAGAATCTGTACTTTGCTGAATGACTGATCTTCAATAGTTTTCTGGAAATGTGTAATTTTTTCCTTTGCTTTCTTTTTTGAAAAATCTCATTTTGTACAATTGCCATGTGAACAATTCAGAGCATGAAAATATTAAGCCTCATTTCTATGTTCCTGGATTGGAATTCTTTTCTTGTAGATATATCATTACACCTCACCTTACATTACACTGAGTCAGACAGCAGTGTAGAGGAGGTACTAATTAGTCCCATGAAGTATCCCTTGTACTTTGCTGAGTGGCAGAGGGCATGTTTCTTAAACTGAAGCCCTCTTTTTCACGTTTAGAAAACAGGGCTGGAATTATTGGTGCTAATAGTGTATAATGCAGTGAATCCTAGTCAGCCAGGGTAAGATTTTACTGGACAAATGTGCTGGAAGAAGTATGGCCTGCCTCAAATTCCTCTACAGATATTCCCAATGAAAACAAGGAAACTGAAAGCAGCTGGAGACTTTTCTCTCCTGTTTGCTGAAGTCAAGTGGGACTGGTTGTAGTGGTTTTGCAAATCTCCTAATTTTTCTTCCCATGCAACAAGAGGGAATCTTTGAAGCTTTGTGTCTTCTCGGGCTAGAGCAGTTCTGCAGTGCTGAAGTTAGTGGCATAAACCATCCACCAATAAAGTGCATAAGCAACAATGGAATTGCTATTTAATTGCTTTTCTAGTTATTAAACTCCTCATATGTTTTTTTTTTATGCTTAAGCTGTGTCTTTACACATACCACAATGTTTGTTGTTACCTGATATGATTTTGAATAATTCATGATATTGATATGCAATTTGGGACCATCCTAAGTTCTCCCTGGAGAAAACCAAAGGTTGCTTCCCTGGTTTTGTGTCTTTGAAGGTGAATGGAAGGCAGGTTTCTGGTCTTTTATCAGAAAATCAGTTTAGAATCAGCCCATCAAATTAAAGTAGGCATAATAAGGGCATAGTATCACAATACATTTGAAATATTGTTATGAAATCACTTGCTAATGTAGAAATAACCTGAGTAATTCAGCCCCAGGTCTCTGTAATCAGCTGTGTCTTGTACTTTCAGTTAATTGTTTCCACAGATGTAGTGAATGACAACGTTGTGTTTATCCTATGGCAGTGTTACTGCAGCTCTCAATTTCATTTGATTTCATTTCCCTTTCTTAATGAATGGGTTTACCAAATCTAAAAATAATTTTTTTTTTTCAGTCATGACAGGGATTGTCTTACGTGGTTTTTGTGAGTTTCCCTGGAAACAAGAAAACACTGAACTTGGGTCGGAAAAATGCTGTCATGCCAACCATTGTTGTTTCAATTTCTTTGGTTCCAGCTTAAAACTAGATAAATTATATGGCTGAGGAGTCCAACTGATATCTGGTACTGGTCGGTAACTTCTGAACAAAGATAGGTGTGGCATGTTTGTTTTGTTTAGAAGAAAGTCAGTTGGAATATTCCACAGTGAAAAGTCTCCCTCAGCCTGGCATGTGCTCTGGAGATGCTTCTCTCTGCCACTCTCTGTGCCTTGTTGCATTGACTCCATCTTTATGTTGTCTAAATCAGCCAAGATCTTTCAGAATGCAAGGATGTAATCTTCTTTCTGGCAATCTTCACAGGTAGCTATGAGATATTTTCTCATTTTTCCAAATGGGGAAAATGCTGGTACTCTGAACGTGAAGCAGACCTGTTTAATGTAAAAACAAAGGTCATTCCTAAAGGTTAACTGCCTTATAAATAGCCAGATTGTTCCCTCCACTCACTACAAGTTTGCAATCTGCTTAATATATGCACAGTCAGGGAGAAGCTGTAAATATAATGCTAAAAGCAGACGCTTGGAACTATTGCTCCTGCTTCTCTTCAGCTTATGCAACTGTTTGCAGTAGCTTGTTGCCAACACAACTGTTGTGTCCTCATACTTTGGGCTTCATCTTACAAGTCTCCTGAATATGCTGTTCCCATTCCAACACTCTTGAACAGATCTGTGTGAGGAGGTTTTGCAAGACCAAGTCGTTAACTGCAAGCCACAAATACATCACCACCTGCTTAAGTCATCAGTCTAGAACTGAGCTAGCTCATGAAGTTATGCCAGCTGGAGTCCTGGCTGAAAAACCAAACCCCTAGTAACCAAACATTTTGATCATCAGAAGCCTTGACCTCAAATCTTATCCAGGCAGATCATTCCACCTGCCTTTCCCCTTGCAGATGATTGAAGTTCATTCTTCCAGAGGTTTCCCAGTGAGTCTTGCTGATTTTTCAACTTCAGCTTTATGGCACAGAATCACAGAATGTGTGAAGTTGAAAGGGACCTACAAGGATCCTTTAGTCCAGCTCCTGGCTCCGGACAGAACCATCCCCCAAGAGTCACACCACGTGCCTGAGAGTATCATCCAAACACTTCCTGAACTCTGTCAGGCTTGGTACTTTCACCACTTCCCTGGGGAGGCTGTTCCAATGCCCAACTACCCTCTGGGCAAAGAACCTTTTTCTGATATCCAACCTAAACCTCCCCTGATACAACTTCAGGCCATTCGCTTGGGTGCTGTCACTGGTCACCAGAGAAGATATCAGTGCCTGCTCCTCCTCTTCCCCTCATGAGGAAGTTTTAACTGCAGTGAGGTCTCCCCTCAGTCTCCTCTTCTCCAGCTGAACAGACCAAGTGCCCTCAGCTGATCCTCATACGGCTTCCTGTCAAGGCTCTTCACCATCTTCACTGCGCTCCTTTGGACACCCTCTAGTAGCTTCATGTCCTTCTTTTATTGTGGTGCCCAAAACTGCACACAATATTCAATGTGAGGCTCCCCCAGTGCCCGTTGATAGCTGTTCTCTTCTCATCTGCCTATTCTATCTGCATCCATAGCCATCCATAGCCATCTCTCTGCAGACAGACCGAGAAGATCTCTGACAGTAAATAACATTCTTGCATGTGAGTCAATTGAAGGTGGTGTAGTCCAGGAAATTACTGCCCTCAAAAATTCGTGGAACTGTGCCTGAGGCATAGTGTAATCTCTGATACCTTTCTGCCACTGTTGATCTCCAATAAATCCTTATTAAATTATAGTCTAATGCTTTAACAAACTGTATGAAGGAAGGAAGCATTTTATGTAAATTTAGTCAGGGAGTCTTTGAAACTAATTGCTTAAAGTGAGTGGGGAAAGCTGATGGAGTGTGATAGACGTACAGAGGGGGTTTTTCTGCTTTCAGAATAGATAGCGTTGATTAACTGGGCTTAGTATAGCACTGCATATATTAACTGAGCATCAGATTGCTCAGGGGATGAGCCTGCTCTGTGCATGAACTTAACAGGCCATGCTCTGAATGTTATTACAGATGTGAATTTAGTAAGTTTGAGAGTTACACTTCTTGGATGAAACCATTGGTTTTGGTTTACTTGGTATTGAATTATTGTCCTGGCCTAGTGTCAATATTTTATTTGTAGTAAAAATATGGAATTAAATGAAAAAAAAAAAAGGTCATACCTACAGAATGGACCATTTATTCAGAAAAGTCTCAAACCTGGGAGTAATGAAGGAGGGAAATCCTCCTTCACATGTGCTACTCAGCATCAGTACCCCTGAGAGGTGTCAAAGGCTTGTCTGTCAATCAGCCTGCTACTTTACATGCCAAGTCCTGTTTGGTCTTTCTGGTTTGTTCTTGTTGGACATGCTGACTTGTCTGCTAGAAGAGCCTCTGATCTTTCTTTGCTGCTGTTCTGGACATGGTCTACAATTCTGCAGGCATGAGCTGCACACCTTGTTCCTGGCACATCACCTTGCATTTAACCATATTTCCATATTTGTAGAAAGTCAGTGATTTCATTTCCATGCTAGCTGGAGGCTAGAGTTACAAGTTAGAACTACATGCTTGATCTAGAACTGGGATTTGCATAGATGTCTACATGTATTTGGTACCTAAAGAAAACACATCACTGTGCCTGCCTGCTGTAGCAGGTCAATCTGCTGTTCATAAGTATGTATGAGTGTGTGCCATGGATCTACAGATACTTCACTTCAGCGTGCAAGCTGGGCATCTGCTGTTGACTTGTATTGCCTTCCCTTCAAAATACCATGACCTAGTTTTAAAGGAAAAAATATTTTTACAACATCCAAGACTGGATAGTCTCCACACTGTGCCCTGTGGGCACTTATGATCCCTGACTGTTGCCATGAGCATTTTGCTGGGTTGACTGGTGGATGTGTGACAAAGTGAAAAAGGACAAAGGAACAGGCAGAGCAAGAAGCAGCTGCAAGACAATGTGCTGGAGGGAACTCACAAGTTTACAAAAGCTTAAAACATTTTATTAAAATACAACTAATATGAATGAACTCAAAATATTTTCTATCCTAAAAAAACCACCAAAAAACCAAACCCTAACTTGAATGAATGGGAACCAGTGAATTAAAAAAAACTTCATGAAGACGATCCTTTGTGTCTGATTGTAAACACCAGGCCGAGAACATGTAACAATTATAGGTCTTTGGAAAAGTGAAGACTGAGATTTCAGTGAGTCTCCTTTAATAGGAAAAAAAAAGATGTATATGAGCCTTTGATGAGCAATGCACAAGGTTATGTAGCAGTCACAGCATATTCTGTCTTATTTGGGACAGAGAGCCAGATGCATCACTGTTACATAAGCCTGCTGACCTGCATAGAGAGCTTTGTGGTAATAGGGTTTCAGAAAAATAAATCCTGTTCAGTTTAGCTAACATGAAGATACAAAACCTCACAAAACACGTTCTTTCCAAAAGGGCTTGGTTTTGAAATTTAAATTGGCAGAGCATGAATACCTGGGATAAAAAGGATGGGTGAAGAGACAATTAATGTGATGCAAGCTCAGTCTGCTGACTCATGGTACAATCTGTGTGTTTAAGGAATGGGACCACAAGATGTGTTGTACACCAGCCATTACAGCCCATTATTCAAGTGATGCAGCATAAAAAACCATTTTATTCTCATTTGAAATGAAAATGAATAAAATAGAATATTTTTAATTGGAAGGGGCCTACAACCATCATCTAGCCTGAAGTGAATGACATCTAGAACTAGAGACAGTAAAAGCTCTGGGGTTGCCAGCTTGAGGAATCCTGTGAGGATCCTCTGGCTGCCTGGGGTGCCGAGGAGTTGCACATTTCCAGAGCTTCCAGACTCTTGCTTCTTCTCTTTCTGCCTGGTGGGCTACCAGAGAGCTGGCAGCCTGAGAGTTTATGAGCAGGGATACTCTGCTCTGAGTTTCTTGGCATCCTGCCTAATGAGATCTGTAGAGGAGCCAGCAGCTTAGGAGTTCTGCAATCTCTGAGACAATCCTGGAGCAGTAACTTCTTTTTAACTCCCACTCTCTGTCAGCCTGTCAGGAGTACAGTTGAAGAACAGGGAAGAGGACCTGGCAGGAAATCAGGCGTGATTTTCTGCAGGGTCATCAAAGTCAAGTGTGCCATTAGAAATGCTTCTGACCACTTTCAGTAACCCCACAAGGAAACCCGAACATGTCAGCACCTGATCCTGGAGGTGCTGCATCCCTTTGCTTCAGATATCATGAGTGCAAAGCTCAATGAGGCAGAAGAGAGGACAAAGAAATATTTACACCATTCCAGTATCTTTGTAATTGGGATGTGGGTCATCTGCAGCTCTTCACACAGCACTAGTCTGCCCTTAGTCAGTTGGCCTACAAATCCCAGTTGTCCTAAGGGTATTGGAGGACATGGTGATTCTACAAAGACACTTGACTTACAGAATGACTAATATGAGGGTACTGGAAAAGTAGATGAAAAACATGTTGGTTCCCTGCGGTTTTTCCTATGCATGCTTTATGATTGACCCTGAGGTCTGTGTCTGAGTAGAGATACTGGACCAAACAGTGTGGACAGAATTGCCTGGGCACATGTGTGTACCAAACATGTACTTAAGTTCAATACAAGTATTGCCAAAGTAAGTTTTAGCAGCCTGAAGGTTACTGTATTATATTTATAATCTACAGCTACAGAGTGACGTTTGAGCAGCTGCAGATCCCTGCAAGGTGAACATCCTCTGGCTTTTTCCTATCCATATAGCTGGAGAATGATAATACAACAAGCCTTGTGGCTCACTGTCATGACTGTGGCCACTGCAGGGTGAATTAGGACTAATGATGCAATGTAAAATTGCCCAAATGACAGAGAGAATCTGGGCCACTGTGTTCATCTTGTCTGATTTCCAAATTTTTCAGTGCTCAGGGGGACAAGATCATAACAAAGTTTGACTTCCTGCTATGTAGGTCATATGCTTTCTGCTGAATCCTCCATCACAGGGGTAAAGCTGGGGCATGGAAATTTGCTTTGCCTCTGCAAATGTCAGTCGGAATAGCAAATGCTTTTCTTTTATTAAATAATTTTCAAATAGTTTGATTTGTATAAAACCATTTAGGCTTTTACTGTTGGTGGTGGGTCAGAATACATTGCAGTAACAATGTGTTGCAGTTATTAAACGCTGCAGTCTTCAGATTGCTCTGGCTGAGCAAGATTCACTGTTGGTCTGGAGACTTTGCAGATGACACGTGGACTGTCTGGTTCTGCCATGAGTGTTCAAAGGTACCATCATGCTTGTGCTCCTGCGACCACAGCTGTCCATCCGCTGTCTCTGCAGACAGGGATGTGCAGGCTGATGCACAAATCTGCAGTGGGTTGATCTGGGAACAGAAAGTCTATGATTTACTCCTAGACTTGTAAAGATATTGTTGTCATTGCTACTTTAAAAAAATTAAAATCTGGCCTTCTCTAGAAGCTATTCTGGCATTTAACAGAACTTTCTAAAGATCAGGTAAGGAAAACAAAGCAAAACAGAAATGCTAAAATACTTATGTGCTCCTGTCTTCCTAAGCTTTTGCTACGGGGTGCAGAGCATCTAGAAATCCTCTTCTTCAGATGCTGCTTAATCTGCTCTGGATGTGAATACGTCATTTTTTCCTGCATGGTTGGAGAGGTAGTGGGATAAAAAAGGCTTTTTTGAAATGTGAATTCACTTGCCCATTTTTCTTAGGCTGACAGCAGCAAGGCAAAACTGCTGATCAGTTACTTGTATGACTGTGCATTTTAGGGAAAGATTTTTCTTTGTTACTGCTGCAGCTCTGTTATAGCAATTAAAAAAAATGTGTCTAAGGAGGAGGCAATAACTCTGAAAGTGTCTTTGATGACTAAACATTATACTCTAAATATGCAGTGTTGCTGCTGATTTTTCCAGTCTCCTGTGAGTCATAAAATCTTGTCTTGTATTGAGTGAGCCATTCTTAATGACTTTGTCTTTAAAAAAAATGGCTGTGATTCCCCCTAAGTCAAGTAATTTAAATGAATCTGTTTTCTGTAGGACATTTGTAGTACTTTTCAGATCATTAAAATCCCAGAAGGACAGTGGGCAGGTCTGCATTTGCAGGCATCACTGCTGTCCCCAGGACAAAGCCCCTGTGGCCCAAAGGTTACTGAGCCTTAGATGTGTATAACCCTCAGTCTTCTGGGCAGCTGTTACCCATGCAAATGTGAATGGGACTGCCTGGGAAGGTCATCTGGTAAAGAGAGAGCATTCTCCAGAGACTGATGGGCTCAAACAGCCTCTACTTCCAAGGGCCTCATTTTGTCCTGCTCACAATTTGTGCGCTTCAATCCCAGCAGGACTTTCAGATTTTTGTGGTTGTGCGTAACACCTTGGTATGAAGCTTGTTTTTACAAGATTCATGGCTGTTACCTATTGCAAATATATCTGTTGCAGTGGTGTTCAACAACTATTCTGTGAGAATGATATTGCACATAATCAGCAGAATCTAATAATGAAGATTTCAATGTTAAGGGTACCTCTCTGAGAAACTGAAAGGGAAATGATTTGGAAATGATTAAGTTGAATGCACTAATATTGCTTTTATATTGGGGAGGGATGAGCATTGTGGAGACAGGAGCTGTGGGACTTTTGTGGTTCAACCTGTCTGTTGCATATTCAGCACTGGAAGAAACACTGTATGTCCCACTCGTAACTGGATGTATTATGGTGCTCAAGCACTAAGTGCATTACATCAGATGTGAAGTAATGGTTGTGGATTGTTGTTACTGTCTGTTACTGTTGGTAATTTTTTGATAATGCTCACTTCTTTAACTAAGCTCAGTGAAACATGCATGTGATGGGGATTGTCTCCCATTTTTGACTTGACAAGATAATCCTTTTGGAATTTGCTTTTTCACTGTACTGTTTTGAGATGTTTCTCAAAAACAATGTGCCTGCTGCATAGAAGGTACCACTCTGCCATTGTATTTGGACATGTCATGCTGTTACTGTCTCTATAGTATGACATTACCTCATTTGCATTAGTCTTCAAGTCCATTATGATTGTCTTACTGGGAGAAATGTAAATAACACTAAATTCATGTGCATAATTTACCACCAAAAACTGCCTGTATTTAATAAGTGCTGGTAGATTTTCAAAGCTAATAAAAGCTTTGGGATGTATAAATGAGGCAGTGCCATTACAGGAAAATCAAATCAGCAAAGTAAATGAAGTCCTGTAGAAGATCCTTTGAATACAAGGGTGTTTAAATTGTTTCTTATTTTAAGTTGGAATAGGGCCCTATTTTAATTAGGACTAGCACTGGGTGAACTCTATAGTAAAAAAAAAAAATCCAGCTGGTTTTTCCTTTTTCTGTGTGTGTGTGTTCCAACAATCTGTGATCAGTCTTCAAGGTCTCCTAATTTGTCATTTTAAATTCTTAAACTGCCTCCTATCAGCATGTTTCACCCTAAGCCTCTTGGCAAGCTGGCTAGCTTTGGCTACACATTCAAGATTTTGGGTTAGCAATTGATCTCATAAGTGTGTATGTTACTGCTGCCTGCCTGCAAAGTTGTGGAATATTTGATGAGCAGGAGGTTAGACATCAGGATTCTTCTGTAAGCATTTGCATCTCAAAGCTGCAAAGGTTTGCAAGGATCTTGTTCTAGAAGACATTTTTGAAAGCAAATACATTATATGTACATTGATAGGCCATTGACAGAAGAAACTAACTTCCAGAATAACATTCAGCATGGCAATGAGTTCAACTGTCCATGCACATTTATAAGGTTCGCATTTGCACTGTGGTTACCCAACCCTAATTAAGACTCTTAAGTTGTTCTCTAAGCAATGTGAAAACGAGTGTCTCCCTGTGTGTGACATTTTTCTGAAGACCTATGTAGCATTAAATAGCAGCACTGCTTGTATGTTGTATATTGACCATATTCTACTGTTAATGAAAATAATGTATTTTTGCATAGCGTTTCAGTAAGACAATCCTCATTTATCATTCATGAATTCATTTGCCACAGATTCACCTTAGTTACGCTGTTAGTTTCATAATAAAGAAACTGACATAAAGCCAGAGCAATAATGTTGAATCTGGTTTATAAATGCAACATTGTTTAGTATTTAATGTTTTTTATTAAGCACAAAAATTTAATTTTCTAACATTCTAAGAGAATATAATTTATTTGTGGTTTTCAACATTCATGATTGGTTAGTTGGTTGCTGTTTTTCTTTTCCTTGGAAGCAATTCTTTTCCTCTGAGTTATAGGCAAGCTCTGTTGGCCTGTGGTTGTAATTGGGATCGATGTGTCTTCATTCAGAGTTTAATGAGAGTCACACCTCTTCATCTCCATTGTGAATTTATCAAGTAGAAATGAATTTTAGAAGCAGCATTTTGTGAATGAGACTACATTGAACACTATTTGATTTTCCTTTTTGTTGTTTTTTTTTTTTTTGCAAACACAGAAATCCAATGTTTTTGCAAAGATCAGTATGCTGCTGGTTATATAGCTTTTCTTTACCAAACAGCTGAGGGATCCCATGTGTATTATGGCAAAATGCAGCTTTGCATGTTTTCTTTCTTGTAATCACTTTATTTTTTGCCGGTTTTTCTATTTGCAGGTAATCAAAATTTTTCTAAGTAAATATGTTTATATTCTAAAATAAGGTTCTCTAAAACACACATTGAACAATTTATGGTAGATAATTTTCTATTGAAGTGTGTGTGTGCCACAGACACGTTAATTTTTTGTAATTAATAGAAATAATAAAATGACTGTATGCTCATGATCATATTAGTTAGACCAAGTAAAATATCTTCAATTTCATTCTATAACATTAAACAGCACAAGCCCTCATGCCTGGCATTTTCTCTCATTTGTAGCTCTAGAGTAGTGGTAGAAACTAGTGGTGCTGCAGTGGTACTAAAGAAAGGATAATCTGTTAAGGGCAGAGACATAGCAGAGTACTTTTTATATTTTACAGCAGAAACTTTTCTGGTGGTGCATAGTATCTTATTCAAATATTTGTTCAAAATAGCAAAAATATGTATTTCTTTGCTGGATATAAAGAAATTTCATTAACTCCTTGAATTTTGCAATTTCTTCACTTTAAATACCTCTAGTGATATTAACCAGTGGAAATACGGTGTTTCTGGCCCTGCACATTAGGACTGAGGCACTGAGCAGCCAGTGTGTACTGGTGACTTCAGATCTTTAAAGCTGTGTTACAAACTGAGGAAATGTTCCCAGTAGGCATTGACTGATACTATTCCGACGTCAGACTGGAACAGTTGGAATTGCATGGTGGTCCACCACCTAAACCCACCCCAGATATGAGAGATTATTCAAATATGCTTTTACAGTGGTATTACCGTATTTCATGTCTTCTCTCAGATTATCAGAATAAAATAACATCCTCCTTTTTCTGTCTTTGTCTTCTAAATGGAAGGAACCATTTAATTTAAAATCCCATGTGTGTGTTCATTCCAGTTGGATTCAATAATCTGAAGAGTCTTTTCCAATCTAAATTATTCTAAAAATGAGCATAGGCACTCCCTGAAGATGCCATAGTAGATTTTGGGAATGCGTGTACAGTCCTGCAGCTCTTAGTGTTTGTCCTTCCAGCCCCAGTGTTTTTTGTCTTTAAAGTATCTGCACTGGCTCATTCCTTTCCAACTTTGATGCACACTCTGAAAGTTTTTGCAAAGTCTTTACTGCTGTTCTTAAGGGAAGGGAGATGGCTTCCATCCACCCTGTGCCTTGCAAGGGATGGATACCATGGACCCTGGCAGTAGGCACAGACTTCTGCTCTGCTGGGAATTAATTGGAGCTGAGGAGTCAAACAGGACAGCCATCTTTAGGAGAAGGTGCGTGGTCAGCACTAGTTCTGTTCCACCAGTATGAGCTGAGGTGGATGAACTTATTGCAGAGCAGTCAGTACTATTTTGATCTTTGTATTCTTTGTATTGTCTGTCTCTGAACAAGCTGAGCTTCATTAACAATGGTGGTTTAGATACTTGAAGGAGTGGACCACTTGCCCTGTGAAGAGAGGCCAAGGGATGTAGGCTGGTTCATGCTGCAGAAGTGCCAGCTTTGCGGGAACCTCACAACAACCTTCCTGACCCTGTGAGAAAGCAATTTAGAATCTTATAAAGAATATGGAGCCAGGCTCTTCACAGTGGTGCATGGAGAGAGGGTGAGACACAGTGGGCATAAGATGAACAAGAGAAGTTCAGACTGGATTTAGGAAAATCATTTCCCTCTTGAGGAGAACCCAGCAGTGGTACAGGCTGCCTGGGGAGGCTGTGCATTCTCCCAGGACATTTTCAAAATTTGTCTAAGTAAACCCTGAGCAAACTGGTCCAGCTTTGGAACTGACTATGATCTTACAGTTTCCTGATACTTAGCACAGGATGAAAAAGGACACAGGTGAAGGGCTGGGAGCAGCTAGAACAAATAAATGCTAGCAGCTCAGAGAGGTGGTAAAAGATTGGAGAACATGAAGTGAGTGCATGAACATGGATCACTGATCTTTGATATGCTGGAAATGACTGTCCTGGCTTAGAGAGCAATGCATAGTCATCACTTTTATGTTGCAAGGTTTCCTTTAAGGTTTCAATGTCACAGAGAAATCAGTTTTGTTTAATGACCTTCCACATTAGCAGTTCTTTGTGTTGGTGACTTAAATTGATTTTGCCTGTGATGTGAAGGAGCACAAGCCCAGCCTCTGCATCATTGCTCAACCATGTGCTTTAGCCCTACCAAAGAACAGGAGAACAGCAAATTTCTAAGCATCAGAAATATCCATGTTGAAACCCTTAGGTCCACTATTGATAAAGACTCACCTGTTTTCTGATCACTGTGATTCGTGGTTGGAATCTGCAGCTTTGTGTATAAGCCTGGGAAATACCTGGTCAATATTTTATTTTGGTAAAGTGACATCATTAAGGCCTTTCTTATTTTCCTCAAGCTTTTCACAACACAGTCTTCCTCCCTGACCACAGTAATTACCAGACAATTCATTAGTGATTTATGTTTCTGTTGCCATACTGCTTAGATAGATAAGTGTCATGAAGAAAAATAATAAGAAAAGGGTGGCGGATTCTGTCAGGGAAATCTGACTGCAAGGAGCACAAGGTTTCATAAAGACTTTGGGTGGAGAATAAAAGGAGGGATGAATAATGTCACACAGGAAGGAGCAAGGATAGACAAAGAGAATGAAAGGAATGTGAAAGGGAAAGTGAAGAGTCTGACAAAACAAGAAAGGAAATATAATTGGCAGCTAATGTTTCAAGACAAAAATACTAAAAATTGAAGGAAAAATTTTGTAAATATTGACTTTTACATTTGTAAATGCTCCTTAGTCTAGCAAATATTAGTTTGGCAAATATTCTTACTGCAGTACTACCTGGGGCTTTGGTAGATGATGCAAAGAGAAGAAATACCAAAACCAATTTTGTTTGGATCCACCTACAGCAGAGGCCGAAATAATGTATAATGTCTTACAAAGGCTGTGGAAAGCTCCTGGTGTTGTTTTGAATCAGAAGCAAGTCTGAACATTTGCCATCCCCTGATCCAAGACAGAGATTTGAACTAGGGAGTATGTAAGGGCTCTAAATGTCTCTTATCACTAGGATTCCTTGATGTACTCCTGCCCAGTTGGCACTGTCCTGGCTCACTGACTTACTTTTGCATATCTCACTGGTTTTGTGTCCTACAATAACCCATCTAGCTGGTTCTCCAAAAATAATGACCTCCCCTTTATTACTTCGCCCCACTCTGTAGGTTTTTTTTTTATTTCTGTCCTTCATGCTTGGAAAAACCTTTTCATCCTAAAGTACAACCCATAAAGGCTCTCTTCTTTCCCAGTTTTTAATTTCTCTGTTTTGAGGGGCATGTTGGTGATTGGGAAATATTTTAGTAATGACAGTTAATTACTATCACCAGTTGATTATTATAAGAATAATTACAACACAATTCTAATTTTTTTTAAAAAATCTGTATATTATCCTTTCCTGTTCTCCTCATGTACTAAGATGTATGTTTCTCCAGTAGACATCAAGTTTTAGCTAGAGTTAATTATGCAGGCAGTGTATCATTGGTGATACTTAACAGGAATTAGGACAATCTCAATAAAAATTGCAAAGCCTGATAAAATATTTTGCAGGTTTTGAAACCTAATATCTGAGGAAGGATTCAAATGATGAATATTTCTCTGAGAAATGTCATAGAAATTGGACTTGCTTGCAAGGTTGGATTTGTGATGTCATTGCTGAGTTGATCTTTATTCACAAGACTACTGTAGATCCCTGCTCAGGTGGTTATGGAATAGTGTTGGGAAGATGGCAGGGAGTGTTTATTTCCGTGTTGTCAAATGTATGTTTGTCTTGTGTACAAGGAGGAGGAGCAAAATGGAAAAGTATGAAACTGCTTTTCATCTTAAATCAGTAAATCATGGGAGAATGTCTCAATATGTTCTGGACAGTTCAGTTTCTACAATGTGCTGCCATTATGCTATGTTTGTATGGAAGCATCCAGACACACTGCTTCTCAAATGCTTCATTTGACCTTGAATGAATAACAAGTCCTTAAATTTTGAAAATTCAGATATTTATCTTATGCTTTTGTCTTTTTTTGACTTCTCTTCCCCCCCACCCCTCCTTCCTCTTGTGCAGGAAAGAGTGTATCAGTCACACAGAAACAGCAGTAGAGCTCTGAAGGACTGAAGCAATGTGCTTTGACCTGGTGGTGACTGCAGTTGCTACGTTATGTGAAAAAATGAGAAGTGCCCTGAATTACCATCTGTGACGCTTTAGCCACCTCCTGTAGTGGAAGCTGGCCATGTGGGCCAACCCAGTGTGTGGTTTGAGACTGAATGTTGTTTTGTTTCCTTGGGATCTCAGCATTTGCATTTTAAAGCAATTACCAAGTTAAGCACAATCTTCTTGTTTATGGGTCTGATTGTGTGGGCATGTAATATCTTCAGCCTGATACGGCTTTGAGCATTCCTGAAAGAGCCTTTCAGCTGAGTTGGGATGTCTAGTATTTCTGAGGATGCAATAATTGAGGGTACAAACTGTTTAGCCAGTGAGACAGAATGGCATTTTTACAAGGGTAAGTATGAATGGGAAATGTACTTCATATGTGCTGAGAGGCACTTGGAACATCAAAATGCTGTGTCCTAATACTCTGAGTATTTCAACCACATGAACAGGCCACACAATTAACTTTCAGAAGAGGCATTTGCAGGCATACATGCTTTTCCTGAAACAGGTGTGTTTGTGCACACTGGTTGGTAATAGCACACATGATGCAAACACAGTTTGCAACTACACTGCACAATACAGATCACACACCCACAAACCCTACTGTTCACCTCTGAGTACTATTTGTGAGGGCAGGGAGATGTCGATGCAGGCACAAGACTTGGGGATAAAGGGTTGTATGGGTGCATCCACCCATTCTCTAACTAAAGGCACACAGCCCTGTTAACTGAGTGGCAATACTTGTGCTGACCTGAATGGCAGCAGCTGTGGGTACTGCTCTCAATCTGCCTCTTACGTTGTGATGCACCTTCAGTTCTGATAACTGTTTCATGACTGATATTTCCCTTGTTATTTTTAAATGTTAAGCTAACTGCTAGGATGTGCTGTCTTTACAATGCTTAGTTGCCCAGCAGTTACAGATATAATTTGAAAGGAAGCAGAATAATAATAATAAACTGTGGAATCCCAAATCAGATTAATGTAAAGTGCATTTCTAGATTACGATTAGTAACAAGATCACATGTTGTCATGGTAACACTTGAAGCTTAACTACAAGTTCCTAAAATAAAGCAATGACATATGTGTAGACTTCTATCCATTTGCATACTATCCACCTGAAAACATACATCATTTCTACAACACTCAGTCAATTAAACCCTACTCTTTCCCTCTGAATTAAGTGTTGAACTAAATTATTAGGCCTCTTTCCTAGTATTTGTGCATAATCTCCCACCGTAAATTTTAAATGTTGGTAAAGAAGCTGTCCATTTTGTCACATCTTAGGCTTTCTGCCTTTTGGTTTCATTTTAGAACCATTAGCATAAGGAATGTAGAACACATTTCATTCTTTGTGGTTTTATGACATCGATCTCCTTGAAATTCTACCACCTTCTAATATGAAAATTGTCTCAAAGATATTGGAAACGCCTGTGTTTTAATTAAATTGATAGACTGGCAGATGTGTTTCATGTGGCTGAGGGTTGGGATTTTAAATCCCAAGTTTACTTCAAATTATTGTAAAAAAGCAGTAAACTTTTAATGTGAAATTGCTAGCTAAGACAGAGAGCCTAGCTATTATCTTCTAGTTGCCTTACGGTGAAAAGTGTTGTCTATTTGCTACAGAGTCTGTTTGACTTTCTGTCAGTAAGCAGAAGTTAACTTGTTTAATGTGCTGTCTGTGGTAAAGGTGCCAGGAGATACTTTACATGTATTGTCATTTTGTGTTAAACTTCCACAGAATGCAAAATTGGGCACTTTGTTCAGATTGCTTTATATGCACAATACTGCTTTGACCAAATTCTTTAGTCAAAATTAAGATGCTGCAAAGTTCTATGTAAGTAAATACGATCTCCTTCTGTCACCCTAAACAGAGAAAATGGGCAGTGTTTTATGGAAAATATGATTTCTTTGGCAGTTCGCTTATTTATGTATACTCTACTGTATAGACCACTGGAGGATATTGAAAATATAGCTTACAGGTTGCTCTTTATGCAACCTTTAAATTCCAAATTCTGTTCTTCACACCACTGTGAATGGCAAATGCTGAGAGTACAATGATTGCCTCCAGCATGATAATCATGTTACATTCAGAATAATACAGTTGGTGGGAAATACTTCACATACACAGCACAGGTCCCAGGATAAAGCTCCTGCTAAGGTATGGCTGATGTTTATCCTTGCGGAAAGTGCAAAGTCTGGTTTGTGTTTCATAAATCTACCTGTATTTCTCATTTGCAGATGAAGCTTTTTAGTATTTGAATTTACTATTGTTGTGAGGTGGAAGGAGGGACATGTGCATGCTAGGTTTTGCCACTAATCCTTTGGAAATCCTTTAGTGCCTTAAGGAGGCAGAGGGAGAACAGACCTTAGGATTACAGAAACTTGTTCAAACCTCTTTCCTGCTCTAGCAGAATTCCTTTAAAATATATTGTGCCTTTGGCTTCAAAAATATTTGCATTAGAAATCAGTAGCCATGGGATTATGGACAGGAATTTTTGCCCCTGTACAAATGTTAGGAAAGACAGCATACTGTTTCTTACATAGGATGTGAATTAAAAATATGGCGAGCTTAAATTCTACTGTTGGGATCCATGCATAATATGAAAGTTGCAAGGTGCAGTTAAAAGCCAAAAGAAAAAAAAAGGAGGATGTTTAAATACACTGAATGAAATGCTTGCACCACTCAAGTGACTGGCAAATTTCCACTGGCTTCCCTGGGACCAGTATTTCATGCTTGCTTCTACTTGGCTTAAGAATTTCTCACATGTGATAGATATGTGGGCATCATGCTCTCTTTAACATTGTTTATGCACATAGGGGAGGAAAAAAGAGATTAGTAGCTGTGGAGACCTGCCTTGATTTGGGAGTTGTTTGGATCTGTGGTATAAATCTCTGTTCACTGTTGTTTCTCTGTGTAACTCTTGCTATGGGAATATGAATATGCAAATGTGAATTCCAGTGTGAGAGGTTACTGTGCAGTGTGCACAAACCAATGCCAAACAACTACATTTTTCTACTCTCTGAATTGTGGTCCTTTTGAAAAAGAGAGAAAATGTGTAGCTAACAGATGAAAACCACTCTTGTGCCAAAAAAGTCTGCGTGAGGCAATTAATGTACTCACTGATGGTCCTAAGCAGCTCTTAGGAAAAGTTGAATAAGCTTTTAGCCCATGAGTGAATTTTATCTTCTAGGAATTACAACAAATATCCTTAAAAAAAAAAGAAAAAAATGAAGGCTGAAAATCAAACTGGTGGTGGTCTTCTGTTTTGCTCCCTATGATGACAAACAAGTTTTAAAGAATATGTAAATAGTTTTAAAAAAATCATTACATGGCTCACAGTATGTAAGACAAGACCCAGCATGGAACAGATTTTTATAGCTTATTTATAAATTACACTTCTGCCTTTTGTTTGGAACTTGAAAAAGGAAACCATGTAAATCAAATAAGGAGTGAAGATTTGCTGCACGCATTTGTTGACTGAAACAAAAATATTTCCCCACCTCTGGGATGAATAATGTACAGAGATCTTGCCTTTTGAGCTTTAGTGCTGTACAACTATTTAACTCTTTTGCACAGCCAGCAGAGGAGTGGTAACCAGTGGTCATGAGCATCAGTTGTTGGGGCCACAAATTCATTTGAAGAGGTACCAAAGAATGCACAAAAAGGCTGGGGTTTATGGTGTGATACTGATTAAGCAGGTATACCAGATAGGGGAGGGTGGGGTAGGGTGTTTGTAAATAAATGCAAAAAGGTTTATACTCTCTCCCATGACCACACTGTAACTGGGTGTCAGATTACTTTCAGCTAAGTGAGAAGCTTCAATAATATGAGAGAGGCCACTTATATTTTAACTGTTCCATTAAAACCTTCTGGATGACTTTTCAGCAAAGTTTTCCATTGTAAGACATTTGCCATTAATGTCAACTGTACATATGTACTCGTTTTCATTGTAAGTAGGGATAATACATAATTGTAATGAAGTCACAAAGTCTATTTGATGATTATCACAGATTTGTAACTCTCACTTAAACTATGTAAGATATGTTGACATTTTATCTTGTTAACAAGATGTATTTTTCTATGTTAGTCAAATGTATAATTTGTATAATTTTGTATATTAAATGTATGCATATTTTAAATTAAAAACTTCATAATTTTATTATTTTTACTTTAAAATGGTGACAGAGCTTCTGAGATATAGTTGTAAATACAACTGTATCCATGGATAGTAACCCAGGAATTCTCAGTTTTGAGAAACAGACCACCTGGTCTTCTAACAGGGTAAGAAAACTGCTACATCTGGGGTCTTGCTCCTCTTGATGGATGAGCTTTCATTCTTCTGCTGCTGATTTAGTGGAATGAATGTGAATTAGCAGAATACTATGAACTGGATCACTGCTCAGAACATTAGTAACCTGAGCCTTCCCCAGCTTGTAGCATTTTGTATCCCCATTTCCTACATGTCAGAAGACAGTCCAAATCACCAATCCACGGGACAGGGTTTTGTGTGGGGAGGAGGACACTGCTGGCAAAGATACACCAGTCATGTGAAACAGAGAGGGAGACTGACTCTGACTTGGTGACTCAAGTCACTCTTCTGGGAGAAAGAAAACTTTGGTCTCCTTTCACACTCACTCCCTTTGAAACTGTTCATATCATTTTTGTCTATTGATTCTGTTGCAAAATGCGCAATAGCAAAAATGGGTGCAAAATGTATGTTGCATATTCTTTGAGCCCCTGCACCAGACAAGTCCTGTTCTAGCTCATGACGTTCACGCTATTGCAAGAAGAGCTCCAGCTACAACTGAAGCCAAGCCAGTATGTGGTATCCTTCTTGCTGTACTTTTGTCCAGATGTTGTAGGTTTTGTTGTGTGAAGCAAGCATGTCTCTAGGTTTTATGCTCTCTCTCATCTAGACTATTTGGAATAAAAGTCCTATAGGAAGAGGGTACACTTTCAATCAAGTTTGGTCCTCCTTTTATCAAGGAAGATCAAGACAGGACGAGATACACTGTCTGTGAGACAATATACCAAAGCAGTGTATAATCCTCCAAAGTTGCACACTTGTTTTTAGGCAAACTCACAGGGCGGCAGGGCATCAGGGTTTAACTGGGTCTGCTTCTGTAGCACCTAAAACTGTAATTTTATCTCTTACAGAACAGAAGGACATTATGCCTCTGGTATCTTAGAACACTTAGATTTTAATAAACTAAGAGCTACAGTATGAAAAAAACCAAACAGTTAAAAGCAAAGAAAGACTCTGGTATGATTTTATGCTTACTTCTAACTAGAAAATTGAATGCTGTTTTCTTAAGCATTGATTTGATATATTCTCTGAGTCTTGTGGTCTTCTTATGTGTCAGCATTAAGATGAATGTCCTAACAATGTTGAAAAAATAGCATTATTCTTTTTTTATTCAAAAAAACTTCAGCAGCTTTAGAAATCCAAACAATGTTATCTAACTAGATCCCAAGTGTAAACAGAGTCCATCTTACCTGGCTTTATGGATGTTAAATGAAAGATGCTCTTCATTTAGCAGATACATGCACTATGTGCAACATACTGCACCTACTATGGGACCATCAGAAGTTTTTATTCTGGAGGTACAAATTAATCTCTTGATTGCAAAGAAATAAGTCATAAATAATTTTTCCAATATTTGTGAAGACAGGCAGGTCACACATCACACTCCATGTGCCACCTACATATTTCACTAACTGTCAGGGTTTGTTGTCCTGTGGAGGAACAAATTGACTTTCTTTCTTTCCAAAACGATCAATAAATCTCAATATTACCATCAGGAACAAAAAAAATCAATATTGGTCCACATATAAGAAAAGACTTCAAGGAAGTAACAATGTAACATCCTACAAGCTATACTTATTTCTTCACACACCAGTGAAACCTCCATATGATACTAATGTGTTAATCTGGAAATACAGTTTAATAAGTGAGCTGTGGAATCCTGGGCAATATGTTCAGAAATGTCAGACATGACTAGAATCAGTGCACTAATAACCAATAATAGCTGGAATTGTGCCTAATTTCCTAACTCCCCTCATGTGAACAACACCCACAGTGTTGAACGCACACACAGAGCATTCAAGATAACAGGTACCTCTGCATTGTAACAAATGCAGAAGAGAAAGATACTTTCCTTTGATGCATTTTGGCAATGCTCAGGTATGTCACATAGTTTTCACATGTTTTGGGTCCATGCGTAGTTGTTAATGAAAAGGATGGTCAGCTGCACTTGCTTCTTATGAAATCTCAGGGACCTTTGTCATTAACCTCCCACTTCTCCTGATTTATAACTTGCAAATTTTCTCGTGCTAGGACTGCCAAGTACACAGACAACAGTGCTGTGTGGCTGGGCTTGTATTCAAACAGCGTAAGTATGTTGTACATGAGCAGCAAGTAGGCCTTGTGATTGATCCACTGCTTCAAATTTGCTTTGTTATATAATCAATCCCAGAAGAGTTCATTCCAATACATTATTTCAAAGCAACATAAAATGTCCCTTATGTAATTACTGGGGTAGTCTAAGCTGTGACAATTGCCTGAGATTGGCTGCATGTGCAGAAGAGGCGTGTCCAAGGACTTGTGATTTTGGTCGATGATCTCCTTGGGCATTGTAAGACACTTAGGGGTGTAAAGATGGACTTTCTGAACTGGGCTGTGCTGAGAACTGAGGGTTACACTCTCTCCACCTCTCCCGCGGAAAAAAAAAAATCCATCTTTTTTCTGGGGGAACTTGCATCCCTCACAGCGAAACGAAGCCCTCCCTTGGCTGCCTCTCTTTGCCGAGACCAAAGCCAGGCAGGAGCCTGCCAGGGGAGCCGCCCGGGGTGCTGAAAGGACAGCTCCGGGGGGTGCGCCCTGCTCGGGCCGCTGCGGGGGAACGTGGGGACACAGCCGCGTCCCTGCCCTGGGGGCCCCGGCGGGGAGGTGCGCTGGCCACTCTGGGCCCGCGGGTCGCACACTCGGGCCCGCGGAGCCGCCGCCCCCCGGCGCCCCATCCCGATGGCGCTGCCGGCGGCTTAGGCAGCGCTCGGCGCGATCACTTCCGTGTCAGGGCCGGTACCCTGCCCGCTGCCCGCACCCTGCTGCCTCCACCCTGACGGGGCCGGGCGCCCTCCGCCGCAGCGGGGAGCGGCAGCCGGGGCCAGCGGGGCGGAGCAGAGCCGCCACCACCCCCGCGGGCAGCAGCTGCTGCGGCAGGGACAGCGCCAGCCCCCCTGCCTGGGGGCTGGTTGTGCTTCCTCCCCGACCCCGGCCATCCCTCTTCCCTCTCCCCACCGCTCCCCCTGCGGTCGCCGACCGCCCCCGAACCGGCCCGGAGCGGGCCCGCCCCCCGCCCGCACCGGNGCGGGCGCAGTGTCAGTGTGCAAAGTGGCAGAAACTCCCTCCGGCTTGCTCTGGGAAGATTTGTAGCTTTTGTGGCTTTTCTTTTTTTGGTTGTTTTTTTTTTTTTT